>JAQFVV010009472.1:2500-12490 GCA_028023455.1 Epiperipatus broadwayi | reverse complement strand
ATATTGAAACAGACAGATCGGAGAACCGATCTTCGTTTCAGGTGTTTTCATGTACGGTAATTCAAACTACTGTTCGCCCGCAGTGAGGTTTTGTCTATTTCAAATTATAATAAAATTTAGTTATGTATTTTATAGTTATAAATAAATATGTAAAGATCCCATATATAAATGTCACAAACCATGAAATAATATTTGTGTGTGCGTGGTTTGTGAATTTGTATCATTTAATTTAAAGTTTCAGTGCGGGCGTATTTGTTTAAATTATAGTTTTTTTAAAATTGTATAAAGTCGTTTAAAAATACTGATCAAAGGAATGTGACTTTTGATCAGTGTTTTAATTAAAATCTAATTGCACAAATGTACAAAGCAATTAAGTTGTATTCAAAATTAGTAAGGAATTTTTATATGTAATTACTATGTCAATTTGAAAATAACGTATTAAATTAAAAGATTGCTAAAAACAGATAAATTGATTGTTGGTCAAGCTGGAAAGGAGGCGGAGCCTAAAATAAAAACAAGTCGGAAAGGTCAGCAGTGGCTATTTTACAGAAAAACTTACATTCTAACTTTGGTCGTGTTTGAGAGAGGTAGTCTCGAGACAACACAGCAGTTGAGTAATTCAAACATTTAATATTAAGAAGTTTACCAGTGAATCGCAATGTTGATGGGCTAAGTGCCAGGAGCTGGTCTCTGCCCCGCCAATATGGATCTTCGTGCCGCTGTTTGATCATGTTTCATGTAACTCACAATTTCCAACTTCCAACCTCTAAATTAGCTATGCCTTACAAATAACTTTCAAAAATGCGCGCCTACGTTCGTCACAAGCCAAGCTGGATGAAGAAAGAAGAGTAACTTTGTTACACGAACTTTAATTTTCTTCCGTGCTTAATGTTATCAATCAAACAAATCACATGTAAGTTTTATGTCATTTATAATGCTATTATTTAACCTGTCAGTAAATTTTCTTTTCTTTTTTTTAACCCTCTGCTCTAGTCTTTAGAAATCATTTATAAAATTGTAATTAATAGTAATAATATTTCAACTGAATGCATTTATATTTTCTTATGTTGCTTATTTCATAAACAAACATTGCCAATAGTAATATTTCCAAATCTGTGTAAACTAGTGTGTAATAATGATCAATTTAATTTAAAAGTAATTTCATGTTCTGAATTAAATATTCTTTCACATTCCGAGTTAGTAAATGTTAAATCACTTTATTATTCTATGTTAAGTTGTTATAAAATTACAATCTAAGTTTCAATCTTAAATATATATATAATAGTTTCAAAGTGTTCATTAATATTATATATAATATGAGAAATAATTCATTGCATAATTTGATACTATCGCTACCGCCTGTCAACCCGAAGGGTTAGAGTTTCAGAGTAAATTTAACTAATTATTGTTGTCACCGTCAGTTTAAGTCCGCTACGTTTTATTGGGGTAAGGATCTCAGCCTGTGGCGTAGAAACAGACTAATAGATTCCAGGTTTTATATAATTTCTTTTAAAAATCCGCTTCAAGTATTCGTCCTTCACGTCTGTGGCAATGCCTTCCCTTCGCTGAAGTCAGCGTCTCGCCATTCTACCATTGGGGAATGAAAGCAGTTTTCTTTCCCGGTAATCTCTTGGATCACCGGGGTTCGAAATGATCCTGGCTGGTTGTCGTGTCCCGGAACTACTTGGGGGCATTAAGCCTTGTCAAAGTACAAGCCGCCCGGTATTCCGTTAATGCACCGCAATTGATTACTGTAGGGCTTTTGAATATAGGCAACCACCAGTTCATCTATCTTCCATGTCGTATTTATATAAAACCATCAGTTCATCTATCTTCCATGTCGTATTTATATAAAACCACCAGTTCATCTATCTTCCATGTCATATTTATATAAGACCACCAGTACATCTATCTTTTATGTCGTCTTTCTATAAAACCATTCTCCAACTGTTCGTCTACATAACGGCTCGAGCCTATTCTAATAAAATAAGTCAATAAAAATCTTTAGATAAATATTTTTCCAGCGTTCAAATACTCTGATTCTCTTAACCACCCGTCAATCATTTAACTACCCAGCTATTGGCATGAGTTTGTTTACTAAATAAAACGTTTACTAAAGACTAGTAGCCAAATACAAGAGGATTCATTGAAGTCTTACCGTACTGTTAACATTATATTTATATGCTGTATATTTCTATTATATAACACTATATTCATGTGCTTTCTATTTGTCTTATTTAACACTATATTTATATGCTTTATATTTGGCTTATTAAACAATTTACTTAATTAAATTTTGGTGTCCTCCACTTTATTACTCTCTAAGTCTATTTAGCCACTTACTGTCTGTATTGGCAACTTAAATATATACGTTACATAAATGACCATTCCAGTATCTAGAGTCTAATAAATATATATATCATTAACTGTAAGAATTAGTCTATGTTCTGAGCTGAGCTAGAAAAGGGATAACCCCGTGCTGTTATAAAGTCATCATCGGTTAGTCATACCGGGGTTTGGGTTTGAATTCAGTTGGCGTTTTGGAACTAATTCCTAAACGTGGGCTGGGTTTGAACTCAGGTACTGTGTATGAGTAAGCGTGGTGGCTTTATACCGATACAGTTATTAAATTTTTGGTGCCCAACATGGGGCCGAACCCACGACCCTGAGATTAAGAGTCTCATGCTCTTAATCTCAGGGTCGTGGGTTTGGCCCCATGTTGGGCGCCAAAAATTTAATAACTGTATCGGTATAAAGCCACCACGCTTACTCATACACAGTACCCGAGTTCAAACCCAGCCCACGTTTAGGAATTAGTTCCAAAATGCCAACTGAATTCAAACCCAAACCCCGGTATGACTAACCGATGATGACTTTATAACAGCACGAGGTTATCCCTTTTCTAGCTCAGCTCAGAACATAGACTAATTCTTACAGTTAATGATATATATATTTATTAGACTCTAGATACTGGAATGGTCATTTATGTAACGTATATATTTAAGTTGCCAATACAGACAGTAAGTGGCTAAATAGACTTACAGAGTAATAAAGTGGAGGACACCAAAATTTAATTAAGTAAATTGTTTAATAAGCCAAATATAAAGCATATAAATATAGTGTTAAATAAGACAAATAGAAAGCACATGAATATAGTGTTATATAATAGAAATATACAGCATATAAATATAATGTTAACAGTACGGTAAGACTTCCATGAATCCTCTTGTATTTGGCTACTAGTCTTTAGTAAACGTTTTATTTAGTAAACAAACTCATGCCAATAGCTGGGTAGTTAAATGATTGACGGGTGGTTAAGAGAATCAGAGTATTTGAACGCTGGAAAAATATTTATCTAAAGATTTTTATTGACTTATTTTATTAGAATAGGCTCGAGCCGTTACGTAGACGAACAGTTGGAGAATGGTTTTATAGAAAGACGACATAAAAGATAGATGTACTGGTGGTCTTATATAAATACGACATGGAAGATAGATGAACTGGTGGTTTTATATAAATACGACATGGAAGATAGATGAACTGATGGTTTTATATAAATACGACATGGAAGATAGATGAACTGGTGGTTGCCTATATTCAAAAGCCCTACAGTAATCAATTGCGGTGCATTAACGGAATACCGGGCGGCTTGTACTTTGACAAGGCTTAATGCCCCCAAGTAGTTCCGGGACACTACAACCAGCCGGGATCATTTCGAACCCCGGTGATCCAAGAGATTACCGGGAAAGAAAAACTGCTTTCATTCCCCAATGGTAGAATGGCGAGATGCTGACTTCAGCGAAGGGAAGGCATTGCCACAGACGTGAAGGACGAATACTTGAAGCGGATTTTTAAAAGAAATTATATAAAACCTGGAATCTATTAGTCTGTTTCTACGCCACAGGCTGAGATCCTTACCCCAATAAAACGTAGCGGACTTAAACTGACGGTGACAACAATAATTAGTTAAATTTACTCTGAAACTCTAACCCTTCGGGTTGACAGGCGGTAGCGATAGTATCAAATTATGCAATGAATTATTTCTCATATTATATATAATATTAATGAACACTTTGAAACTATTATATATATATTTAAGATTGAAACTTAGATTGTAATTTTATAACAACTTAACATAGAATAATAAAGTGATTTAATATTTACTAACTCGGAATGTGAAAGAATATTTAATTCAGAACATGAAATTACTTTTAAATTAAATTGATCATTATTACACACTAGTTTACACAGATTTGGAAATATTACTATTGGCAATGTTTGTTTATGAAATAAGCAACATAAGAAAATATAAATGCATTCAGTTGAAATATTATTACTATTAATTACAATTTTATAAATGATTTCTAAAGACTAGAGCAGAGGATTAAAAAAAGAAAAGAAAATTTACTGACAGGTTAAATAATAGCATTATAAATGACATAAAACTTACATGTGATTTGTTTGATTGATAACATTAAGCACGGAAGAAAATTAAAGTTCGTGTAACAAAGTTACTCTTCTTTCTTCATCCAGCTTGGCTTGTGACGAACGTAGGCGCGCATTTTGAAAGTTATTTGTAAGGCATAGCTAATTTAGAGGTTGGAAGTTGGAAATTGTGAGTTACATGAAACATGATCAAACAGCGGCACGAAGATCCATATTGGCGGGGCAGAGACCAGCTCCTGGCACTTAGCCCATCAACATTGCGATTCACTGGTAAACTTCTTAATATTAAATGTTTGAATTACTCAACTGCTGTGTTGTCTCGAGACTACCTCTCTCAAACACGACCAAAGTTAGAATGTAAGTTTTTCTGTAAAATAGCCACTGCTGACCTTTCCGACTTGTTTTTATTTTAGGCTCCGCCTCCTTTCCAGCTTGACCAACAATCAATTTATCTGTTTTTAGCAATCTTTTAATTTAATACGTTATTTTCAAATTGACATAGTAATTACATATAAAAATTCCTTACTAATTTTGAATACAACTTAATTGCTTTGTACATTTGTGCAATTAGATTTTAATTAAAACACTGATCAAAGGAATGTGACTTTTGATCAGTATTTTTAAACGACTTTATACAATTTTAAAAAAACTATAATTTAAACAAATACGCCCGCACTGAAACTTTAAATTAAATGATACAAATTCACAAACGACGCACACACAAATATTATTTCATGGTTTGTGACATTTATATACGGGATCTTTACATATTTATTTATAACTATAAAATACATAACTAAATTTTATTATAATTTGAAATAGACAAAACCTCACTGCGGGCGAACAGTAGTTTGAATTACCGTACATGAAAACACCTGAAATGAAGATCGGTTCTCCGATCTGTCTGTTTCAATATATATATAATATAAAAAAGTATAAACAGATAAATAAACTAAATTAATATAGCATAATCCTTATATGGCCGGGATATCTGTCATTCTACAGTTCCTTTTTGTATTTTAATGTATAGACCTTACTATTTACATAATACAAAAACAAAGTAAATTATCTATATCTAATAAGATATTTTTATTTTTATTTTATACACAATAAATAATTTCTATTCAGAAGATTCAAAATATTTTCTCAAGTAGATTGCTTCTAGCGCATTGAGCTACCATTTAATAAAGGTCTATAAATAGATAGTTAGATAGATGAACAAAAGAAAAAAAACATATTGAAGTCTAATAATAAATAATTGATAAGCCTGGATAATGTAAATAATAATTAATTTTTAATGATATACATATTTTATCTGTTCATTTAGATTTGGATAATAACATCTAGATTAGTGAAATCAAAACAGTTCTTTGTAAACTAAAAAATGCAAAGGTTTCTGTTCATAATTAAATATTCAGAGAAGTTTTAAATTATAGTGATACATCTTAGCTTCAAAAATATTGGACATTTTTGAGAAATATATGGCTCCTTGAAAATGTAGCTCCCAATATTAAGGATACTTTTTAAAAACTAAAAGAATATAGGTTATTGAAGTAAATATCATGGAAAAACATTTTTATCCATTTCAGCTTGTTTCAAGTTGTAGTAAAATGATTACCAGAGAGATGATGTGTTGCCAGATAAATGTAAGAAAATTCTTGAAAATGAAAAAGTGATTTGTCTATTGCTTTTATTAATTTGTGCAAGGCATTTGACTCAGTTAATAGGATAGATGTATAACATTATTAAAAATTGGTTATCTATCAAACTTTATTCATATTGTGTAGCATCTATATGATGGAATAAAAGAAAGTATTGTTGTTATTACAGGTGGAAAGATTGAAGCATTTGAAACAAAAATCTTGAGTTAAAATGTGTACTTCATCCAACATTGTTTCTAAATGTTATGACAGTGGTCTTTTAAATTGTTTATTAGCAGTTTAGTTAAACAGGAATCAAGATATGACAAAGGTTTGATGATGAAAATTTTAATTTGAATCACTTAAAAACAAAAGAAAGATTTTTTTTCTTTTCTGGATTCTGGATTTATAATATGATGATGATTGATTGATAGTTTAAAAAATGATTTGCAGAATGTTCTTTGATTTATTAATTATAGCTCAAATAGGTCAAGTTCATTATCAAACCAGAAATGAAAAAAATCCACAACACTTTTCATCAATGTATAATGTAAACTAGTTTAAATACATTGATGACATTTTAAAAATATAATAACAAGATAAAAAAAAATCAATCAATATATTCTTCATCTTGCTGAATGTGTTGTGTACTTTATTGTAAAATTATATCTTATTTAGATTGGATATAAAACAGGACTTTCTAAGAGGGTGCTTGATGGTGAACTTATATGTAATTTTTTCTGGAGATGTAGATCCCATCTGAATTTTAAGAATAATTTCCAAGACAATTTAAAAAAAAGTATGATATTTATTGTTTTCATTGGCAAGATATGATAGAAAATAAAATATATTTGGAAAGCAATAATTAGACTAGATGTTAAACTATTTTTTAATGAAAATCTTTCTGCCAAAGAAATAAGAAAATAGATAAATGGACTAGTATATTCTATATTCAGATGTACTTGTGGTACTATGATTAGTTTATATAATTATTTGAACCCCCTTTGATGTTATAGTACTTTTTCATCATTTTATCTCTTTTTTTATTTTTAAAGTTTTTTTTTTTTTTAGAAGTAGAATGAACAGATTCATTTATGAATGTGATTCTTCCCCTTACTGATTAAAAAAGTGCAAGTAATGATTAATATTGCTATGTAACTATTAATTGTTTCTTACAGCTTTAAGCTAAACAATTTGCCTTAGGAGGTTACAATAGTTTGATCTGTGGTTTATTTAGAAATTTAAAAAAATCTTATTTTTAACCCAAATCTTTTTTATTCTATAAATTATTATATCGTTTTTCTTAGAGTGATATGTGTTTTAAATTAAACATTTTCATAGCTTAATTATTATGTAAATAAAGAAATAAGGGTTATTTATATGTTTTGCTATTTTTCACATCAAACATTCAATATTGAATGTATAACTATGTGTCACACATTGTGTAAAACTTTTAATTATTACTATCCTCTCTTTTTCAGGTGTTGCAGGTATGAGCAGTGACAGGACTAGAATAGGAATCAAAATTGGGCCTCTAGATTTTTAAATATTAAATTTTAAAGTAATGCTTCAAGCAATTGAGCTATTATACCAAAGGCAACAGTCAAGAGAATATATATAATTCAATGTCTGTATTTTTTTCAAAGCAATGTACATAATTATATAATTGAATATTTATAAATACAGTAATTAGATAATAAAAATTTTATCCACTTAGGAGCCCTTTCAATTATCCTAGTACTCTTTGTCAACTAACACTTTGAAAGCCTAACCTTCCCACAATTCCATGATCTTAATGTTTGCTGCCTGCCTGTTAATTAATGTTTGTATCTATATATTCACATAGCTTCCTTTATTTTCCTTTCATTGTTATTTATTTCAATTTAAAATATTTTTACATGATTAAAGTTAAAGTCAAAACTATAAATACATGACTTATCATGGTTGTAAAAAACAGATGCTGAAATATTATTATCTACTTTACAATTTTGTTTCAATTTCTGAACCTGTTTTAATAACAAGTGCTCTTTAGTTCTTTTTTTTCTAACATACATCTTGATTCACCTTTATATACACTACCACACCTACATATCCATTTATAAATGACACAATTTTTATTTATAAATGAGGTTTTATCTTAAGAGCTATTTATTAATTTGTTTAATGTAGGAGGTATGTAAAATGTAATATCACATATACCTTTATAAATGTTCTTTATAAAATGATGGGAGATGTGTAGTTTATTTGCTAGCTACATAAAGAGCTGCATTGGATTTTATTTTTTATTTTTTCTCTCTCTATCTGATGTCCTACTAATAGTTAAATGTAATTGGAAATTTCAAATAAAGTTTTAAATTATTTTAAAGACAAAATATTTAAAGTTAAAAGATGGAAATAGTCCAAACCTAATAATAAACACTAAAATGCTATAAACACAAACCTTCAAGCAAACACTAAGTAATAAATGGTGTTATTGCCTTGTTGTAACTAAAGGAATATGTTAGAAATTAGATTTATTAGATTACTATTAATTACTATTAACAACCTTTAAAACATAATTTGCTTCCATAGTCCACAATGGTTTGTTTGTCTTGAGTTTGCTTAGAAATGAAATAAGCTTATTAATTTATTATCTAATGTGTTTCTTTTATTTATATCATAATTAATACTGAAAATATTTTAGCTCTTAGGAAACTAAAATATTATTTACAGGATATAAAAAAAAGCTGAAATTTTTGCAAGTCCTCATATATAAAAAAGTACATGTCATGGTTAAAATCCATACAAAATCTTGAGATAGAAATAAAGATCACTTCCTTTTATTTTTAGATACACACAAGATAATGAAATGATTGTTGACTACTAGAGAAAAATTGTTTAGTGTAAAGGCTGCCAATAATAATTTATTGTGTGCTAATAAGACTGACTACTGTTAACATATTTTTTTAATCATTATACAAAATTAACTCCATACGTTTATTTGTATTCATTATAATTAGTCCATAGAAATGTTTAATTTATTTATGCATAGCTATATATAGGATATAAAATAATATGTACAGGATATAAAGATAGAATAAAATTTTTCTAACTACTTATAACCATAAAAATAAATGTCTGGGTTTTAATTCAGTTAACACTTTGGATTAGAATAAAAGAGAAACCCCTTTTATTTGTAAGTAAACACATGACAGAAATCTATTGTAGTCTACTAGATCAAATTTTTAGTTTAAAGGCTGTCAGTATTGATTGACAGTTACATAGTAATACTATTGTCAGCACATTTCTTTAGTCACTATATGGAAATAACAACCCTTATTTCTTCATTTACATTATAATTAATCATTGAAAATATCTAAAATAATGCAAGTAAAATAAATTACAAGCTTGTAATTAGATAACTGATTCAAATCTAGGTGCAGCAACTTTCTAGAAGTGACTGGATTTTTTCTTAGTTAGCTGACCCTCTGCTAATCTACCAAAACAATATATTGTTCATATTAATATCTATCCAACATTGGTGCATTTTCTAGAGTGAAAAACCAAAGTAAAAATTTTATCAAACACCTCTAACTGACAATAGATAAGTCTAATAAACAACAACTTCTTTTTCACTGTTCTTTTACAAGAATCTATAGAAGAGAAATTTAAACAACAATGGGTTTTTGCAATTTATAAAAATTTAATTATTTTACAGTTATAATAAAATATGTTTATTTGTATTTTTATTAGCATATTGTAGTATCCATTTAAACATTTGTGAATACATATGTAAATAGAATATGTATTTATAAATAAAGAATTAATAAAACAAAAGGAAGTGATAGGCATTACAAAAATATTCACAAAAATTGTTATATTATTTTGAAAAAAGCCATAGGCAAAAAGCATTTTTAGAAATAAA
>JAQFVV010009471.1:0-12501 GCA_028023455.1 Epiperipatus broadwayi | reverse complement strand
TGTAACGATCCGGGAGAAAGAGCCTAACGTAATCTGCACTACGGGGCGCCATCTAGGACATTTGAACCTGGAAAAATTTATAAAGTAGGCAGATACGTAAGTCAAAAAAAAAAAAAATTTTTTTTTTAAATATTTTGGTTCCGGTCGTTAGCCCATGTCACTAGCTCAGTGGAATAGCAGAGATTAAATAATATAATATCTTATCTAATTAGATTTCAACATTAAAAAATAAATAAAATAAGCCACTGCCAGTAATTAACATACAAACATTTATTTATGCACATATATATAAGATTTAAAATTATTTTAGTATTAGTTTTACATTTTAACATTTAACATTATTTTTAACTTTGATTTTTGACTTTAATTTACATTTAATTACTATTATATTCTAATTTTACATTTTAATTAAGTTCGCACAGATAAATTTATGAAAGCTTGTTTATAATGTTGAATATAGATCGGTTACATAGATTTCACGGTCAAAAACATTTCAAAGTAAACATAAACGATCAAAATACAAAATTATTGATTACTGACAATTGCGGAGGGAAATTTATACGTAACCCATTAGTATTCACCATAAGATACTTGCATTGTCACCAATAACTTAAAAGACATCCGAATAAATACATTTTAGATACTCACCGTAAGGTATCATTATTTATCCGAATGTCTATATATTTTGATCGGTACTTGGGTACTAAACCTGCAACGTAGGGAGATAGGTGGGGGAAGAACGGCCTATTCACCCCCCCAATGAATGTATTCTGTTGCTATGACATCACACAGAAAGAAATAGTCCCAAAAACGATTCCACACATTGACGTCATGTTCCGGTCATTTTCCACGTGATGATGTCATATTCCGGTCATTTTTGACGTCATAACGGTCATCTTTCCAGTTATTGTCTCGAATTTTTCCTGACAACAGCTATTTTTTTCACTGAGATTTTTTCCATTGTGTTTTTTTTCCACTGATTTTTTCCATTGTGTTTTTTTACAAGCTACTTTTTCCACGGAGATTTATTCCATCCATTGTGTTTTTTCAAGCTACTTTTTTCACGGAGATTTTTCACTGTAATTTTTTCAACTGTGCTCAAAAATGTTCAATCTTTGGAGATTACCAGCCACTGAGATGGATGCATTTTTGTTCTTCCAAGAGAAAGGTATCCTGCCTTCTACAAAAGTGTGTCCGAATGGCCATGACATGAGCTTATATATGCATAGCTCAGACAAACAATGGCGTTGCAATATTCGAGGCTGCACTACAAAAATTGGAATTCGTAGAGGAACTTGGTTGGAAGGGTCTAGAATTTCTCTTTTAACAGCAATAAGATTTATATATAGTTGGTCTCGGAAACTAACTTCCTTAGATTGGGGAGAACATGAACTTGGAATTTCAGGCAAAACAGTCATAGACTGGAACAACTACATGAGAGAAGTCTGTACTAATGCCATGCTGCACCGACAAAATGCAAAGATCGGAGGTCCGAATAAAATCGTAGAGATTGACGAGAGTTTATTTTCCAAGAGGAAAAATCACGCTGGCCGAATTCTCCCGAGCAGTGGATGTTCGGTGGTGTTTGTAGAGAAACAGATGAGTGTTTCATAATTCAAATTCCAGACAGGACAGCTAGAACTCTCATGCAAGCCATTTCACAGAACATTCAACAGGGTTCAATAATTTATTTGGACTGTTGGAAGGCTTATAAGACCAATGAACTGACAGAAGCCGGTTATTATCACTACCAAGTAAACCATACTTATAATTTCGTCGATCCAGAAACAGGAGTGCACACACAAAATATCGAGAGACTGTGGGGTTCTGCCAAATGGCGAAATAAACATCAACGTGGGACAGCAAGACAACATCTTGATAGTTATCTTGCGGATATATTTAGTTGTTTTTATCGTATATATTTAGTTTTATCGTATATATTTAGTTGTTTTTATCGAGATAGATCAGTATATATTCTGCTGTATATATTGCTGTTTAGTGCTGTAAATAGTTGTTTTTATCGAGATAGATCCGTCATATATTCTGCTGTATATATTGCTAGTTTAGTGCTGTAAATAGTTAGTTTTATCGATATATATTTAGTTGTTTTTATCGAGATAGATCGTATATATTCTGCTGTATATATTGCTGTTTAGTGCTGTAAATAGTTGTTTTTATCGAGATAGATCGTATATATTCTGCTGTATATATTGCTGTTTAGTGCTGTAAATAGTTGTGTTTATTGTATATATTTAGTTGTTTTTATCGAGATAGACTCGCATATATTCTGCTGTATATATTGCTGTTTAGTGCTGTAAATAGTTGTTTTTATCGAGATAGATTGTATATATTCTGCTGTATATATTGCTGTTTAGTGCTGTAAATAGTTCTTTTTATCGTATATATTTAGTTGTTTTTATCGAGATAGATCGTATATATTCTGCTGTATATATTGCTGTTTAGTGCTGTAAATAGTTGTTTTTATCGAGATAGATCGTATATATTCTGCTGTATATATTGCTGTTTAGTGCTGTAAATAGTTGTTTTTATCGTATATATTTAGTTGTTTTTATCGAGATAGATCGTATATATTCTGCTGTATATATTGCTGTTTAGTGCTGTAAATAGTTGTTTTTATCGAGATAGATCGTATATATTCTGCGGTATATATTGCTGTTTAGTGCTGTAAATAGTTGTTTTTATCGTATATATTTAGTTGTTTTTATCGAGATAGATCGTATATATTCTGCTGTATATATTGCTGTTTAGTGCTGTAAATAGTTGTTTTTATCGAGATAGATCGTATATATTCTGCGGTATATATTGCTGTTTAGTGCTGTAAATAGTTGTTTTTATCGTATATATTTAGTTGTTTTTATCGAGATAGATCGATATATATTCTGCTGTATATATTGCTGTTTAGTGCTGTAAATAGTTGTTTTTATCGTATATATTTTGCTGTATATATAGATGTTTTCATCGAGAAAGATCCGTGTACACGTTATTTTGGCCTCATTAGAAACGGCGGATTGATACCAATGTGATTCTGCTGTATATATTGCTGTTTAGTGCTGTAAATAGTTGTTTTTATCGTATATATTTAGTTGTTTTTATCGAGATAGATCGTATATATTCTGCTGTATATATTGCTGTTTAGTGCTGTAAATAGTTGTTTTTATCGTATATATTTAGTTGTTTTTATCGAGATAGATCGTATATATTCTGCTGTATATATTGCTGTTTAGTGCTGTAAATAGTTGTTTTTATCGAGATAGATCGTATATATTCTGCTGTATATATTGCTGTTTAGTGCTGTAAATAGTTGTTTTTATCGTATATATTTAGTTGTTTTTATCGAGATAGATCGTATATATTCTGCTGTATATATTGCTGTTTAGTGCTGTAAATAGTTGTTTTTATCGAGATAGATCGTATATATTCTGCTGTATATATTGCTGTTTAGTGCTGTAAATAGTTGTTTTTATCGTATATATTTAGTTGTTTTTATCGAGATAGATCGTATATATTCTGCTGTATATATTGCTGTTTAGTGCTGTAAATAGTTGTTTTTATCGAGATAGATCGTATATATTCTGCTGTATATATTGCTGTTTAGTGCTGTAAATAGTTGTTTTTATCGTATATATTCTGCTGTATATATTGCTGTTTAGTGCTGTAAATAGTTGTTTTTATCGTATATATTTTGCTGTATATATAGATGTTTTCATCGAGAAAGATCCGTGTACACGTTATTTTGGCCTCATTAGAAACGGCGGATTGATACCAATGTGATTCTGCTGTATATATTGCTGTTTAGTGCTGTAAATAGTTGTTTTTATCGTATATATTTAGTTGTTTTTATCGAGATAGATCGTATATATTCTGCTGTATATATTGCTGTTTAGTGCTGTAAATAGTTGTTTTTATCGAGATAGATCGTATATATTCTGCTGTATATATTGCTGTTTAGTGCTGTAAATAGTTGTTTTTATCGTATATATTTAGTTGTTTTTATCGAGATAGATCGTATATATTCTGCTGTATATATTGCTGTTTAGTGCTGTAAACTAGTTGTTTTTATCGAGATAGATCGTATATATTCTGCTGTATATATTGCTGTTTAGTGCTGTAAATAGTTGTTCATGTGATTCAGGCTTTATATGATATTATATTAATGACGCTTTTTCTGATCTACGTAGGATTAATATCAAAAAGATGATCAGAAAATATAACTAAATGATTATGTTTGATTCTCTTTTAAATAATATAGATTTTATTATCAATGTATCCATCTATTAATAGGCTTGAAATAATACCATATGTGAATTATGGATACGTGTGCTCTATATGTAAGGTCTATAATATTTAATTTAAATAACTAAGTTAAATGTAGGTTTTTATGTATAAAAATTTAGTTGTGAAGGATTATAAAATAGAATGTTTAATATTAAATGCAAGAATAATATATATATTTACCCTAGATGCAATTAAAGAGAATTGGACCCAGATCTCCAAGCTCTCCACAGCCATACACTACCCAACACAATCGACATGCATGGCCACACCCATGCGGAGGGGGAAAAACACCAATATTTATATTTCATGCTGAAACAGTAGCCGTAGGCTGGTCAGGACCACCACCTTCCACTCATATACAATCAGTTCTCAGTCCATATCAAGACAGCAAATCTATACATTCCCCATAGACAGGACCTAATCCCTCCCTACCCCCAATCTCCCAGTCACCCACACCACTGAAAATCCGATGGAATGCACAAAGCCCTTGATGATACCAACATCATATGCATACACCCATGCTGACCCCAAGCCAACTCCCTATAAGCAGAGCCCCAACATGTCCATTTAAATACCCAGAAGAGGGAAGAGCTATATATATAATGTTAAAATACAAGTATAATGTACATACTTACCCTAGATGTAATTAAAAGGGATTTGAACCCAGACTGTTAAGCTCCTACAGTCATTCACTATGCAATGTAACCAATACACATGACCACATACATGTAAAAAAGATAAAGTATAAGAGAAATCTAGTCTAACGCTATCTAGGGTAGTTTAAGCAATCGCTGATTGCTATACATTCATATATATATATATTTCCTATCCTTTCTTAGTGTAGTAAATCCACATCCCTCAGACTAGCATCTGGCTTTTGGCTTTATGTTTATATTGGGACTCAAAGTTGGAAGACATGCGGATATGAATCAAGAAATATGCTTTTAACTTCCATTTTATCTGTCAAACTAAAAATTTGAAATTCAAATCAGCCTAAGATTTTGAACTCAAAGCAACCAACAGGAAATAGCTGTATGGATTTGAATCCAACCTTAGTAACTATACTTTCTAATTAATAATACGCTACTGTGTTGCAAATGAAAACTTTTATATTCACTTCCTCATTAACTGTAGGTATTTTATTATTTGTTTGAGTATGTTAATAATAACCATCAAACATCAACTTAAACAGTATAAGATAAAAAATAGCTCTCCACTTTGGTGCCATATAATATAAACTTTGATAATCAGTGATTACCATATGACTATAAAATCCGTTATCATTAACATTTAAATCCCATCTTAGAATTGAGAGCTGATATAAATTCAAATTCTTTAGTTTGACAAGTAAAATTAAGTGAAAGGTATTTGTTGGATTCATATCCCCATTCAATGAATAATATTTCTGTAGTGTTATTCTCATTACACCATGTTCACGCAAAATAGGAACCTATTTCTATCCACTTTTAACATCTTGTGAAAAGGATGTAATATAAGTATATGACCAAAGACATATGAAACAGACGTAGGATCTCCAAGATGCACATTTCATGCTAAACTAGCATTCATCAGTTGGTCAAGATCACATCCTCTTACACATATCTTTATCATTTATTCACTAAGTATCAAACTTACTGCCCTCATGATTTTGACACAAAGCACTTGATGGAAATAGAGTATGTCATTCATTAGACTAGAAATCATCCATTTAATGAATAATACTTTCAGTATAGACATTTTCACCACACTACCTCATGCAAGGTATGGACTGGGTTTCATCCATCTTTAATGCCTTGTAGAGGGGATGTAACTCATAAACATATGACTAAAGACGTGAAAAAAATGTATAATTTCAGGATGCACCATTTCATATTAAACTAGCTTTCATCTGTTAGCCTGGATCACATTCTCTTACACTTACCTGCATCTTGGGACCAGACATCTTTGGTCATGGTTAGGATTACAGCCCTCCTGGGTAAGGTGTTAAAAGGGGATAGAAACCGGTTCATATCTTGGTGAGAGTGGTGTACTGAAAATAATCACTACGGAAATATTATTCATTAAATAATCCCTTAGTCTAATGAATGACTAAGAAAAAATATTATATTTCCAGCAAATGGATTGTGTTAAAATTGTGAAGGCAATAAATTTGACACTTAAAATGCAATACTCCCCCATCTATATATAATGATTAATAATAAAGATATGTGTAAGAGAATATGATCTGGGCTAAATCCATGAGTGCTGATTTAGCATGAAATCTGCATCTTGGGAAGTAATACATCTTTTTCATGTCTTTGGTCATGTTTATCATTACATCCCTCTACAAGGTGTTAAAGTGGATAGAAACCAGTCCCTACTAACAGTGCAAAAACATTATCCATAAATGGACAATCCCTGTTAGTTTAATGAATGACAAAAAAAAAAATTAATATCACCATTCCTTTCAACTCGCAAATTTCATTAATAAAAACAAAAGCCAGAAAACAGTCTGGAGATGAAGGATTTTAAATACATTCAATATGGATTAATTATTTATTATTCAAGCTTACCTTAGATGGTACAATAGCGACACAACCACTCATATTGTTTAAATCTGGGAGTTTAGTAATTAGTTATTATTAATGAAATTTATTAACCATCATTTCAACATATCCTAACCCATTGATTACTTAATCTTCAATGGCTCTAAAAAATAAAGTGTTTTATTAATTTTATATTGATTAATGAAAAAGAATCTTTCTCGGTCACAACTAGTTGGGTGTTATATTCTTTTTGTTTGAATTTATGGTTAGAATTACAAAATTATGTTTATGTAACTAATACCCTGAGCATATAAATTGGCTTTACCATTCTATTTCATATCTATAAAAGCCTACTTAAGTTTAAATTTAAGAATAAAATTAGCCCTGGTTCCATAATTAAATTCCTGAAATATCATTTATTGTATTACTGATAAAACTATTAAATATTCAAATTTGAGAAGAACTGTGATCCCTTTAAAAGCTAAATGTATTACTCTGTATAGTATTCTAGTAAATAAAAGAAGGAACAATTATTAATTATAAGATTATGATTTATTTTAAAATTATCATAATACTGTATTTTAAATATAAATATTATTATTAAACTCTCTTATTTAAATTCAATTAATAATATATATTAAAAATCATAATTATATTTAATATTTCAAATTTAAAAAATGATTTAAATTAGTTTCATCTGTAAAATATATACTAATTTTTTAATTATTTTTTTAAATATAGACATTTTAAATATAGACAGAAAAATATTTATTTAAAATTAATGATAGTTGATTTGGAATATTGATAATTAAGTAATTTTTGCTGTCACTCGTCTGGGGTATTTAGGAAAAGTGACCAGACAACAGAAAAAATCAATTCATTAAAAACAAAAAGTGAATAGCTGTTTCAGTTTTTTTTTCCAGAAAAGTGTACAATTTTTTAAAAAATCTTAATTCTTTAAACAGTAAAAGTAATAGTTAAAAGCTGTCTAAGAATGTAATATATATTTTATAGCAATCATTAACGCCCATGGAGTGAATTTAAACCAGTTTCTTTCTTACAACCTACTCTTTTTTTCCCCCATATGTCATAGCATCGGGTCGGGAAGTGAACCCGCACACCCATCTGCAACCAACTGCTTGTTTAAAAGGCGGCCACGCTGACCTTTTGGCTAACAACGCTTGACTCCTACGACTCCAATTGTAGTCCTGAAAGTCAACTCAGAATTAAAACGATAGTTAACGGAATTCTAAAGGAAAAGCTTAAGTTATTATTATTAGTTTGAAAGTGACCAAGAAAAAGAAGACAACTATACTTACCTAAAGGAAAATATATCTGTTATAATGTAAGAAAACAATTGCTTATGTATACCAGAATAAATAATTTTATTAGTTATGTATTTAAAATAGAAAAACAAATATAAAATACAAGGAGATATAAATTTCCCAAAACTTATAAAAATTAGCTTATCAAATTTTAAAGGTAAAGACTATGAATAGTGATAATCTGAATTTGAAAACCAATTTTTCTTTTGAATTAAATAATTGATATGCTATGAATAGCTTGAAAAAATTAAAATAAGAAAACATTTAGCATATACTTAATGATGAATAAATGATAGAATAGCTAAAAAGAAGAATTATTATTTATCATGTTCTAATATAAAATGTTTTAAATCTGATCTAAACGAAGATTACTTTTATATTAGCAAAATATAGTTAGTTATATTAATGTAAGAAAGGAATACTAAAATGGATAAAGGATATGAGAGTCTTTCAAAAGAAAAATTTATTCACAAACCATAAGAATCATTTACTATAAAAAAAAGGACCTTTACATATCAATCTCAATGAAGACCAGCTAATAAATCCGAGGTTACACTTTAGTTATCACCAGAAATTGAAGACATATAACTTCCTCATTTTAGGAAATCATAGTAGTGGGCCCATTTACATTAATCTGATCATGTATATCACATATATGATGGTGTTAATCAACCCAAACACATATAGGTTTGTTTAATTTATGAACATGTGGACAATGATTAAAACCATATTTGGCCATTTAGTCTATAGAGCTTCTTATCTTACCAAGTGGAAGAGTACACTTCCAATGCTTCTGTGTGTATTAATTTAACATTTAAATATCGAGAGATTAGTCATTATGAAACATATATGGAAAGCCATGCCACACTTTACTTATAGATCATGAGGTTAACCGATTCAACATAGGGATATGAGAGTCTGTTGAACTTTTAATAGTGAATACCAATAATAAAAGACGATATATTACAGTGTTATAAAGTTATTGATGGGTATTAAAAAACTTATGAAACTAGTAAATAGAGAGAAATGAAGAAATAATTTGAAGCAAAACTTATTGATGAATTAACATGGGAAAATTAATGTTAAATTTTATTGAGAATATTCCATTAATGTATTTCGTGAGTATATTGTTACAGTGGATATATGGTGCATTTAACTTTAAATCTATCAAATGATAGGAAAAGTCATTAAGAATGTATCAAATCCAGAAACTTTATCAAGTTGTTTTTTTTTAATGATTTACTTAAAATGTACATGTGTTTAACAAAAAGAGGAGATGAGAAGTACAAAGCTCACAAGGAATTGTGAACTTCGATTTGGTTCCATGGTGGTATTAAATTAGAGGTGAAACGAGTTCTCCTTTTTTTTAAAAAAAAAAAAAAAAAAAAAAAAAGATTTATTTTTAATATTAATATTTTTTTTATAAATATAATATTGTGTATTAAGTTTATCAATACTTGAAATAATTTTGATATAACTAATAATAAATATAAAAGGTATTAATCTATTATGATTGATTTTTATTTAAAAAAAAGAGTAGAGAGAAAAATGAAGAGCATGGAGAATAAAGAGAATATAAACATGAGTTATATAATAAGAATGTATGCAGATACTATAATACTTTAAGTTTAAGTATTGCACAACGTTTTATAAGTTGATTGTAGGTGAAATACATATTTAAATGAATTTAAAATATATTATAATAAAACATATATGATGCTTGGACTAAATTCTTGAAAATTACAGGATTCTATGAAAATAATAATAAATATACTACAAAATATAATGTTGTCTATAATATTATGAAACAGAATGAATGTTAATGTGGAAAAAATAATTACGATCTCATTTGTTATGCTAGAAAAAGTATCATATTGGCTATGGTACAGGTAAAATATTTGTTGTCACATGATCCAGGGGTCCCCAACCCCTATGCCCGCAGGCACCATGGCGCCCGCAGACCATTTTTTTACGTATGCCCGCTCGCTATCCGAACATGATAAAAAAATATTTATCTGATACAAATAAATTTAAGTTTTAAATTTCTCTTATAAATTATTGTATTATATTGTAATCAAATGTTAAAATTTTATTTTGAAATAAATATTTTTTTTGTACATTATGTGTATTATTAACAATATCCAACTATAAATTTACATTGAAAAAATAAAATGGTGTCCGCTCACCTGGCCAGTATTATAAAATATGCTCCTAAGTGCAAAAAGGTTGGAGACCGCTGTATCTATAATGTGATAGATAAATATACAAGAGGAAGATTGGATTATATTGGTTCAGAGGTAGTTTATAGTAGTAAATGCTAAGATATAGTATGGAAAGATAAGTTGAAATCTCCAGGAGAGAATATAAAAAATACCATCCTGAAGAACTGGAGTAGATAGTTTGAGGGAATTAATCTATGTGCTACTCTTTATGTTTTACGAGAAGAAAATTAGAGGATTTCCAAAAGAAACATGAGTGTTGTATATACCATATGAGGTTGGTGTATAAGCCAGAAGATCATTAAAAATGACTACCTGCCAAAGTATGACAGCTCATAATTTTAAATAGAATCGGTTTCTTTATCTGTGAAGTTTTCTGTGATATAAGAATATAATAAACATAGAAAGTTGACTCAGATATTTTTAAGAATTTTTTAGCTTTTTTTCTTCCTAAGTTTTGTCAGATTAGCATCAAAGTTATATGACCATACACAAAACAAACACTTTGTGTTCAAATAAATTTTTGGATAAATAATGATACCTGAGATCAAAATAAGCCGGGAAAATATAAATGAGAAAGAGGAAAAATAAGCATAATAGCAATGATATTGTATGAAAAGGAATCCTTGATTTTATTATTCAGTTAAAAAAAAAAAAATTATTTTAAACTGGTTTTCTTTTTTTTTATATTTCCATAACAGCATTAATTTTGTTAATAAAATGGTAGGGTCGTATTTTCATACACACTGAGTATGAATTCTAACTTTATTGAAATATTTGAAATTATAAAAATAGAAAGTAACTATGGATAGATGTCTAAGAAAAATAAATCCATAAGGATAACTTCATGGATGGATGGGTAATAATGATGAACTTACTATTTTAATGAATTAAATAAATAAATACAAGGGTGAAGGAAAGAATTAGCATAGAATGATTATTATTTTATGTTATTAATGTAAATAATTTTTTTTGTAAATTTATGAATATTTAAATAATGGTTTTATTGGTTGTTTATTATTAATTCTTGTTATCGTAAAATAAACGAGTATTTTAATTTAAAGTTTGTATTGGTAATTTTACTGCAATTGAGAGCCATTTCCATCACAAGATCATATTCAAATTATACATAGCATATATATATTACATATTTTATCTAAACAGTTACATTCAAGAATTTATAATTGCTACATCAATCATTAACTACTTTAAAATTATAATTATATTAAAAGAAATTTTGCAGCAATTCATATTTTTATTAAATATAAAAGAATCTTGAAGATTTACTTGAAAAGTACTGTTAAGTATTACAAAGTGGAGAGCATGAATAATAGAAATTAATAGTATGTTTTAAGAGTCACATTCTGAGTTTGAAATCCAGTTTTGAAAATTTACTTTATATAATTAGAAGTATTGTGCTATTTCTCAAAGTACATAAGTTATGATAAAATATATTATGCAATTGTATTTTTATATTGGACTATTTCTATCATCTAATATGTGTAAGTTGAATGTGTGAAGGAAAAGTTTAATTTTAGTTAAAATATTCCAAATGCATTCAACTGTTAGTAATATCATAGCAAACAGGTTAGTATATGCACACAGCGTATATATACAAGCTAGAACACCGTCATCACAAAAACATTCAGAAAAATATATTATAATGCTTGTAATTCGGAAGGATATAATTATAGTTGAGAATGCTAAGAAACTAAGAAATGTATTTAATTGAGTTAGATTTAGTAGATAATAATTGGATGATAAAGGTTTTAATTATAATAAATTGAGTACTATATTCTATGGTAACTGTTATTAGTATAAGAATAATTTTTAGAAAAGTAAATTAAATTACTTAAGTGAAAGTAGTGATCGTTAATCTTTGTATCTTATTATTATAGTTAGATTAATTTTCAAATAGGAGGTTAATTAATATTTCACTATAAACTCATCAACACTCCTTTAACACTTTAAGCAAATAATTTTATTTATTTAACAGTTTCGACTGTACTAGCAGTCTTCGTCAGATCTACAACATAAAAAAATTAGATAAATATTATATCAATACAACCAAAATTATTATTCTTCATATTCTCATATAAAATTATAATTAATATTTGTAATGGTGTGATTTTTATT
>JAQFVV010009470.1:0-12514 GCA_028023455.1 Epiperipatus broadwayi | reverse complement strand
GAGAGAGATGAAAGGAGAAGAAAAATGAAATGATTTGAAATGGATGAGATGATAGAAGAGATGTGAAAGAGAGATGAGAAATGATATGAAAAGAAATGAAATGAGAGACTCTTAAAAACTTAGCTCAGTGGGGTTACAATAAAATTTAAGAAAAGAGATGATGATTCAGAGATGTACAATCAGATAGAGACCAAAACCAATACTAATGCAACTATAACTATTATGGCATATTAATAATCTACTACTAAACCATACAAAAGATTATTTAAAAATCATTAATTAATAGTTACTAGAATAGTCCTACCAATAGATCACACATCCTCTGAATAAAAATAAATGATACCTTGACTGTGAAAAATTACCTTTCTAAATTATATCTAACAAGGCAACAAGAGTAAATAACCTCAGGGATTCTAAAACTAAAACTCTTGTGCAAAATTAAAGTTTAAGTTGCCTATAAAATAATTGCTGGGTGAATAAAACAAATGAGTGATATCTTAGCTGACCATAGAATAACTATATTATGTTCAATCTTAGAATAATAAACAAAACAAATATTAATTCACAAATTTAATGAATCAATTTAAATTTAAACTAATAATGGCCTATTATCCAAGACATTACTCGAGCAAAGAAAAGGGCAAGGGTACTTTTTATGCCTTTCCCATACTCACAGACAACCTACTTAAGACCTCAAATGCAGATGGATTAAAATTCTTTGGACATATAAGGTTTAAGATAATGATAGACAATGTGCAGTTAATATAAGATAATGTGCAGCTTTTAAAATAATAGTAAATAAAAATATTCTTCTGACGTACTAATATTCTTAATCTCATATTGCATAATCTTTAGTCTGAGAAGATATACTGATAATTTAAAAATAAACTTTTAACTAAGTATTTAGCTAAGTATCTGATATAATGCAATTATCTGTTATTGTGATTCAATTTAAGAATCACTTACTTTAGCATGGCTTTATAATTTTAAAACCAATATCAAACTATATTTAATTAACTTTATGATATATTTGTGAACTTTTGAATTGAAGATTTAATAAACTTTGGAAACTTAAGATTTTGTGAACTGGAAACCCAAGACAATAATATTTTCATATAAAAGTAAAACAAACAAAAACAAACTTTTTGAAATAATAATAATTTAATTTATTGAGAACAGTAAGAAAGTGTTTATAATCTAAATGGAATACAAGCATTGCCAATATAGCACTGGGACCTAATACAAGTATTTTGACCTTTGAAAACTTTATTTGGTTTACAATAATACACAACTTCTTTAGCTACTGTTATTGACTATCTCTCTTAAAACTCTTTTACATTGTTTGTTCTGATAAATAAACTAATAATATAATATAATTATACATAATAGCAGGCAAAGGCTATTCAATACTAAATTTTAATCTCTTTTAAACAATTAGAGATTTTAAAATCTTGAACTTTAATTATAATGTCTGTATTTAATAAGCACACTTCTATTTTTACTTAGCATAATTCATAACACTATTGTGTTATTTAGCAATTAGAATAACACACAACTAGTTTTGTATTTAAAACCCTAAGCTTAACTTTATAATCCTGAACTTAACAAATGCTAAGCTGGAATAAGCATATTCAGCATATTTTTGAAAAATATCATCACTAGTTACACTGACATAACTAATATTATAGCTAGTGATATATTTAAATCAAACTAAGCTAATTTTAAAATTAAACTAAATTAGATGTATGGGGCATTCACTCATCAGAGATCAGTTATACTCTTTTAAATAAATTTAGTCCACATAAAACTATTACCCTCAATGTTTTAAAATTAAAAATGTAACAGACTTACAAATCCAGCGACGAAACTCTGGATGAAAATATTAAAATTAGTATGTGTGAATTGCCACTTATACCATATGCATATATTTAACATACTTAAAAATAAATAGAACTTATTGTTGGTTAGCTTGTGGATGATAAAACTATCATATCAACACAATTCAAACATTGATATACCTATAAGCATTAAAAATAGCTATTACTACCTGAAGAAACAAAGTTCCTCAAACACACATATCTTGTCATCACTAATCTAAAACAAATGCAACATCACCTACTGTGGTGGAATTAGCATTAAGTCATCATGAATGATAGGCTAAAATATAAAAATAATAGGCTCCTCAGAGCTGGAAAAGAATGTGGTGGCTTTCAAAAATACCTAACTTTGAGGCAGAAACTAAGATACCTGGACCTTGTCTACAGCACATCTGGGAACAGGAAAGACACACCAGAAAAGCATGATCCTCTCTCATGGGATTTCCAATGCTTATAAATGTGATCATCATCACTGAAAAATACAATACAATAACCCTCTTTTGGGGACAAGCACTATCAAATCATGGAAATACAATACAATAAGGATGGAGGACCTTGTCTACTCCATAAAGCATACTCAAAATTATTAACTAAGCCTAACTCTATGAGGCTAACAAATACTAACTAATAGCAAGATATATACTTCACCTGAATTAACTAAGTTATTCCTAAGAAGTTTAAAAATACAAAACGTATATTCAATGTTCAAACCAACAAAGCAAACTGTGTCAAGTGACTACTATGAGAAATACTTTAAAATTAAATGCATATAAAATTCTAG
This sequence comes from Epiperipatus broadwayi, assembly GCA_028023455.1. Lineage (NCBI taxonomy): Eukaryota > Metazoa > Onychophora > Udeonychophora > Euonychophora > Peripatidae > Epiperipatus > Epiperipatus broadwayi. The sequence goes on along the minus strand of JAQFVV010009470.1, from coordinate 9,856 downwards.
GCAAGGCACAATGCACACATAATAAAATATTCAATACTAAAATCTAATGACTAGTGGACTTTTAAAAAAAATTGCAAATTAAATGTGAGAATATTAATTCTCAATGCATATAAAAAAAGTATTTGCAGTTATTATTACTATAACACTCATAAAACAAATGAATGGAAACTCTCTGATAAACTTCTTTGGCTGGTTTAAAATAAAACTGAGTGAAACATCCCACATATACTAAACTAAGACTATGATATTTAAATCTCTGTAAATGAAATTATCTAATAGATATTCACTTGTGAAACACTTAATAAATAAACTAAATTGACCTAAGAATGGCAAAATATTTGCTCATTCTAATAAACCCATTAAGCTTTAAAATTATAATCCTAATTTACCTGGCATATTTATGCAAAAAGTGTTACACAAAATATATAGCATAAATATTTTTATGGTTTCATTTTTTTAAAACCAATAAAACAGACAATAAAAAAAAATAATACAGTAACTCAAGTTCATATTTCAGCTCCGTAATGGTTTTTCCATTTACAATATGTAGATAATTTATTCAGGCTAATTTATCTATCTGAGTTCGAAGCTTCAGTCAAAATATTTATAAACATGGCAATGATTTCCAAAACAAAAATGTTCAGTAGTTCTTTAAATAAATACTTTCACTTTCTTTTTTTAAAGATAATTTTAAATATTAAAATAATAAAATAGGCCAGCATTGGAAAATAAATTCTTCAGCTGAATACATTTTTTGTAGGATCCCGGGTTCAAACGCAGAATAATAATAAAGCTTTATTTAAATTTCATTATTTTCTTTTAGGCAAACACATTTTTTTTTAAATACAGCTTTTTTTTTTTTTAAAATATTTTTTTATATAATATTTAAAGATGTGTTTTATTTTAAAACAAATTTTCTTTTACCATTTTAAACACAAGAGTAGACTTCTTTTATAATTAAAGACGTTCCTCGGTTTATGAGCTAAGATTACTTGTCACAAAGTTACTTATAAGTAATGGCAAATATAACAATTTACGATGTATTTGACAGGTACGAGAATTATTATTTTAAAATACATATTTTCCTCTGTTTACATTTAGCTAAAACGAATTATTTCCATTTCAGGTAAAAGTATAAATGATAACCTTTTAGTTAATCATTATTTGTAAGTTCATCCTTAATTAAATATAGCTTAAAACATTTTTGTCCAACACTTTCCAGAATAAGATAATTACTATCTCATATACAATAAATTTTAAAGTTGGACATTAAAAAAATTGATATTCAACTATAGAACGCTTTGCAAATAAAGTTTATTCTTCTTTATCTTAATATAATATATTTTTCTTTTCTAAATTTACTTTTAGAAACAAGTATTATTATGGAAGAGTATATTTAAATGTAGATATCAGGTAATAAATAGTGAAGCATCACATTTAAAGTCAATTCTAATTTACGAGGAAGCTGACACATTTTCATTATAATTTTTTTTTTTTAAAAATTATCAATGTCTTTTAATTTGTTCCTCATGTATATTTTTAATTTAATAGGATAAATACTAAATATCCTACAGCTACAATAGTTCAGTACAATAAATTGTTTAGCCATAAAAATAATTAATAATTCATGCTTTAATTTTACTTTTACTTTCAAATAAAGAAAAACCAATAGATAAAATGCATATGAAATAAGAGACGCTAAATTTCCTTCAAACATTTTTTACTATAGTCTCATGTTCCAATTGAAATTTGATTATCAGAAAATGATTACCTTTTTAACTTCAGCCGTTCATTACTGCAGGACGATTTTAAATAATTGTTTTAAAAAACATACTTTTATTTTTTAAAATAAAATATAAAGTTTTTAAAAAAATTATAACTTTTTATTAAAGAAATTTTAGAATCCAGTCACGTGCAGAAACAAAATAAGTAAGCCCCCTGAATGAATCCCGGATTCGTTTCTATATCTAGTAATCTTTAATACTCCCACTTTTGATCAATTGGTTTGAAAACCAATGAAATTATTTTTTTTAAACTTTACTATTCTTGATAGACTAGCTGTGAAACCAATTTTACTGACATAATTGATCTTATTATACCAAACCACGTGACTCTACAGCTGCAAAGTCAAAAATTCATTGTTAACAAATATCTAATATTCTTAGACAATATTTTATAAACACAATAGTAATAAATATAAAATTTAAAGTTATTCCTCATTATTAACTTTTAAATATTTAACTTTAATAACTTTATCAATACATTTTTTTCTCTTTTTTTAATCAATATTGGAATTAAATTATTTTTTTATTCTTATGTTTACATGTCATTCTTGCATGCCCATACATATGCTGACATACGTGTGACCTCACACTAATTGTTTAAAAGTTATTTTTAAAACTACAACAATAAAATATTAATGAATCTTTAATTCAAAATAACTTTATAAGTGAAACACTAACCTAAATTACATTTTATAAATATTATTATACTGTTTTAATAAAAACTTAAATATTATTATACTGTTTTAATAAAAACTTACAGATTATTTTTTAATTTATTCCTTAATATTATTTATCCCAATTTATTTACAATATCTAGTTATTATAATTTAGACATTAAAATGAATTACACAATAATTACTTTAAAATGCATTTAATATTATTTATCCACTCAACTATTTCTGATATTTCGTTTAATTCCAATTATTGTTTGACATCCCTTATCAAACTAACTCACATATACTATTGAAACATTTAGACATAATTCCATAAATATTTAACAATTATTATAATACTACATAAGATTATCCTATTTAACTCATTAACTAGGTTAACTTTCATTTTTATCATTATTATTTTTTTAAAAATCAGAAAATTTCAAACAAAAGGTTAATCTAAGATAACCTCAGGCACCTATTGGAACTAAGTGAAACTTCAGTTAGGTACAATATTATTATTATTATTATTATTATTATTATTATTTGGTCACTTTCTTTTATAAATAAATATTGAAAAAATATAATTTATATTGTAATGATGCTTTTTTTTTTATTAGTATAAATAATTTTACACCAAAATAATTCATTTTGATATAATATAAACTATAAATTTTAATATTGTACATATCTCAAAACATTTAATTTATTCTAAAAACATTGTATATGAATTCTACTTTTTTCCTACAAAAAGATATTTTTAAAATAAATTTTTTATAAAAATGGATGTTAAAAAAACTATATGTCATATTTCCATTAGAAATAGCACATTATTATTTACATGACTGCATATTATATATCTATTAGTAGTCCACATAATTTTTATTATATATTTACTAAGATAACATTGTTGGATTTGACTTGTAGTACTGATGAAATACAATGGGTAAACTAATTGTTAAATAAGAAATTAGGGATTATGAAAGTGAATAAAATGTAAATATTGCTTACCATTTGAATGCATAATACCTTACTAGAGATTATCATAGTTAGTGATCAAATGAAAATAAGTAACATGTTTAAAATTATAAAAATTTACTTAAAAAGCACAGTGTAAGTAAAAATTTTAATAAAGTTTATCCCCATAAAATGTCAACTTCTCATTGCTCAAGTTGTTACATTTCAAAATTTCAACTGAGAGACAGGTATTTTTATTTCATTTTCAAAGCATATATAAAGCAATAAAAAAATAAAACATGTAAATAATGCAAAATTATTGATATGTTTTATTTAGCACTTATTTGGAAATTAATAAATAATTCATCCTTCATTTAGTTTTATTCATTTGTTAAAGTGCTTTTAAATTTAAATGTTCTGGAATTGTCAATGGATTATGACCCAGCCTCATCATTTGTAGTACTCAAACTTTGTATGAACTCCTAAACGATAATTATTAGATTAATTTTATTATAATTCATTATTTTCTTTTTCACATAAAACATAACTTTTGCCTTATTTAATTATATTTTTATATTTGTAAATAAATTTATGTTTTGTAAAAAAAAATAGTGCTTAGGTATACTATTATCCATATATAAATATGATATGGAACTTTTATTTTATAGCACCAATTAAATATTCGTATTATTTCCATGGACATTTGAATTATATTGATTATTAATCAAGTCATTATCTATCAAGGATGAGAGTGAATACTTGTAAACCAATTCTTTGAAAAATACTCAATATTGTTTATTTTAATAATTGATTCATAATAATTTAAGTTTACTGTTTTGCAATCATCATTATTTTGATATATTTAATTTCCAGACAACAATTGCAGACTAACTACTAAATGTTTTTAATAAAAAACAACAACAAATATTTACTGGAATATTTAAGTTGATAAGCATGGAGGATGATATGTAGTTTCATCATTATTTTTATTAAAAAAAAGTGAGTACACTATTATAAACTTAGTATACAAAAGTGATAATTATCTACTCTTGAAATAAATTATGCACTTCATTAGCATCTACTTGTTATGAGTATAATCATTATAACTCAAAATTAAAAATAAATATAAAAAGACATGGAATAAAGATTAATTTTTTAAAAATTACATTTGTTTATGTCTGCTTTAAATATTATCATCACCAACATATTACATTTTTTCAGCAACACTATCTTATGGAACAAACAAAATTTGAATAAAACAAAGAAGGGGAACATCTTATTTATAAGCAACAAAGTTATTAAATATATTGTATTCTAACATAGGAAGATAAGAATTGCAAAACTAAACCATAAAGATCTTAATTGCTAATAAACAAACATATTTTCAATTTCTTATAGAAAGAAAGACGAGTACAGTAGTCATTTTAAACTTTCAAAGCTCCTAATGCAAATTTATAAGAAATAGAACCAATTGCATATCATTTAGTTGGAATTGAAATATAAAATATAACAATCATGAACACTTTACATTATTTCAGCATCACTATTCTTGTGAAACAAACACAAAATCTGAATAAAACAACATAGGTATAAGGTCAATCTCTTAGCCATAAGCTGCAAATTTCTTATGAATATTGAAATTCAGGCCTATGTACAAAAGAAGTATGAAACTAAATGAGTAAAGATCTTAATTGCTAACAAACCTACATATTTTCCATCATTTAAAAATTTGAAAACTTCTAACCAGTAATATCTAAGAAATAGGTTCAGTAGCATATTGTTAGTTTAAATTCAAATATAAAATATCACTATCACCATTATGTTACATTATTTCAATAGTGCTACATTTGTAAAACAAACATAAAATCAGAATAATGCTTCTTGTTTACCTATGGATTTAAATTTCAATATACTTGAACATTTTTGTAACTTATGGGTAAGATGTTAACTTATGGGTAAGATGTTGAATGATTACCTTATGGAGCTTTATTCATACTTCATGTTTGTTTTGCAAGATGTCTTGATGATAGTAATATTTATATTTGAATTTAAGTTAGAGTAGTATGCAAACAGTATTTTTTACATATTTGTGTTTAAGAATTATCAAAGTTTAAAATGAGTATTATATTAAGTCTTTTCTTTGTATATGTAATTGAAAATATTAAACCAGCAAACATCACATGATCCACGATTTTTTATGCTTACCCAAGCTGTTTTTACAGGAGCAAAACTGTCCATACAGTAGCACCATTCAGTGCAAGCCAGAGTAATCAATTGTTGAAGGAAAGTTTGTGCATAAAAATCTCTATTTAATACCTACACATCCAATATCTCCAGACTAGTTTCTAGATTGTGGCTTTCATCAGTGAGGAAACTTGGATCTGAGCTTGTATAAGCATAAAGAATGGTGTTCATGTGATGTTTGATGGGTTAATATCAATCCTACCCAATAGAAATATGGTGACTGTGGTTATTAAAGAACCAAAGACACCAAAGAGTTTGGCTGCTGAACTGAGTTCAGATCTGTACAATTATACAAGCTAATGATCTTATCTTGAAAACTTTATTGTGTTTTCATTTTGGAGTCAAAGCTTTATAGTTAGCTAAAAAGTAAAAGGTGGCTGCAGTACTCTCAGATCCAAGCCTCCTCATTGATGAAAGCCACACGCTAGAAAACTACTCTGGGATTTTCGATGACTGGCATTAGATTTTTAAGTACGAATCTTTCTGTGTCCATTGATTATTCTGGTTTGCACTAAGTCGTGATAGAGGATGGAGAGTTTTGCCTCTGTGGTGATGTTTGTTTTTTAACTAATTAAGATCTTTACTTATTGATTTCATAGTTCTTGATTACATTTGAGTTTTTAATATAAATTTTCAGCATATGTATAAGAGATTTATCTTTTACCTATGCCGCTTTATTAAGCTTTATGTTTGATTCACAAGATTTCAGTATTCTTTTAATCTAATAAAAATGTCATTTAGATACCTTTTATATTTAAAGAAGAAATATAAAATACAATAAATTATATTTAATGTATTTATACATGCACACACAGAACTTGATTTTAAATCTGCTTTTAACATTTTTGTTTATTTTTTACAGTATTTTGTTTATTCATTTCTTTGAATATTGAGATAAATAGCTTAAAGGAAATTCCTCACTATATTGACTAGCTTATTTATGGTTTTCATTTCTTATTCAATTCTTAAGCTGCATTTATCAAGTAAAATAATTACAGGTATTGAAATGGTTTTTGTAAAGTTTATTACTAGAATTCTGATATTTATTTTCTTAGTTCTTAAATTCTACTTCAGCTTTATATTTAATAATAATAACAAAGAATTTTATTTAGCATTAAATCTAGAAAAATAATTGCAAATAAATCCTGTAACAAATTGATTTTTTTAAATTTACTTCTTTATCTAGCAGCAAATTATATTTAGTTCATGTGGTATATATATAAAAATAAATAAATTCATGTGTTCATTGTAAGTGTACAGTTTAATCCCTTTTCTATTTAACCAAAACAGAGTACTAAAAAAAAGACTTGAGAATTACATTCCATTATGCACTGTAAAATTGCATAAAATGGTTCATAAATGTTATGAAACCAATCTCTTGCAACTCACTATCCTGTAAAGGGTTTTCAGAGAAATAAGCTATTATACCATTGATGAATGTGTTCATTTTAATAATTTTTTATAGGTTATCTAACAAGTCACTGCACAAACAGGCATGTCTTTTTAAACTTTTTGTTTTTTATCAGCATCTTTCTCATTTCATCTTCGTTATATAACAACTATCCACCTATGTAGAAACTCAGATTATTCTCTTTCACCATGCAGACATTTCATGAACATTTCGCCTCTTCATATGACATACAGGTAAACAAATACTGATTTTCCACATCCCGGGATAGTAGCTCAATACCTTTTTTTTACATCACAATTAAACAAGATAGGGACTGGTTTTAATTCACTTTTAAAATCTTGGTGGAGAATGAGCAGTTATTGCACTGTAGACATTTCCGAATGTTTTATTTTATTGGTGCATTTCTCATCTCAACTCCATTATATTGCAACCATTCACCATTATAAATAAACTTTGCACTTCTGGTAAGTTAGCAATATCAAACATGTGAATCTTCATGCTTATGTTAATTCTGTGAAAAATAATACAAACATCACTCATGCAAAGTAGAAACTGGTTTTTATCCGTTTTTAATACCTTGTAGAAAATGAACATGATCACTATTTCATACTAGCACAATAATTGTTATTAAACAATTCAAAATACAGCAAAACTCTCCATATAGTAGTGCCATCTTGTGCTAACAAGAGCAATCAATGGATGCCAGAAGGCTTGTGCATAAAATCCCTATCTAGTGCCTACTCATCCAATATCCCCAGACTAGTTTCTGGCTTGTGGCCTTCATCAGTGAGGAGCCTTGGATCTGAGAGCACTGCACCTAGATCTTAGGATCTAATGCAACCCTCCAGTACCCACCTTTTAACCCCATTTAACTACAAAACTATGAGAATGAAATTGAAAACACTATTAATATTTTTCAATCCAAGCTCAATAGCTTATATATTCATATAGGTCTGAACTCAATTCAGTACCCATACATTTTGGTAAAATCTTTGGCTCTTTAACAATCATAGCCACCACTATCCTATAAGGCAGGATTGGTGTTAAACCACTAAACATCACATGATCACTATTTCATACTAGCACAATAATTGCTATTAAACAACTCAAAATACAGCAAACTCTCCATATAGTAGTGCCATCTTGTGCTAACAAGAGCAATCAATGGATGCCAGAGGCTTGTGCATAAAATCCCTATCTAGTGCCTACTCATCCAATATCCCTCAGATCCAAGGCTCCTCACTGATGAAGGCCACAAGCCAGAAACTAGTCTGGGGATATTGGATGAGTAGGCACTAGATAGGGATTTTATGCACAAGCCTTCTGGCATCCATTGATTGCTCTTGTTAGCACAAGATGGCACTACTATATGGAGAGTTTTGCTGTATTTTGAATTGTTTAATAACAATTATGGTGCTAGTATGAGATAGTGATCATGTGATGTTTAGTGGTTTAACAACAATCCTGCCTTATAGGATAGTGGTGGCTATGGTTGTTAAAGAGCCAAAGACACCAAAATGTATGGGTACTGAATTGAGTTCAGACCCATATGAATATATAAGCTATTGAGCTTGGATTGAAAATATTAATAGTGTTTTCAATTTCATTCTCATAGTTTTGTAGTTAAATGGAGTTAAAAGGTGGGTACTGGAGGGTTGCATTAGATCCTAAGATCTAGGTGCAGTGCTCTCAGATCCAAGGCTCCTCACTGATGAAGGCCACAAGCCAGAAACTAGTCTGGGGATATTGGATGAGTAGGCACTAGATAGGGATTTTATGCACAAGCCTTCTGGCATCCATTGATTGCTCTTGTTAGCACAAGATGGCACTACTATATGGAGAGTTTTGCTGTATTTTGAATTGTTTAATAACAATTATTGTGCTAGTATGAAATAGTGATCATGTGATGTTTAGTGGTTTAACACCAATCCTGCCTTATAGGATAGTGGTGGCTATGGTTGTTAAAGAGCCAAAGACACCAAAATGTATGGGTACTGAATTGAGTTCAGACCCATATGAATATATAAGCTATTGAGCTTGGATTGAAAATATTAATAGTGTTTTCAATTTCATTCTCATAGTTTTGTAGTTAAATGGAGTTAAAAGGTGGGTACTGGAGGGTTGCATTAGATCCTAAGATCTAGGTGCAGTGCTCTCAGATCCAAGGCTCCTCACTGATGAAGGCCACAAGCCAGAAACTAGTCTGGGGATATTGGATGAGTAGGCACTAGATAGGGATTTTATGCACAAGCCTTCTGGCATCCATTGATTGCTCTTGTTAGCACAAGATGGCACTACTATATGGAGAGTTTTGCTGTATTTTTGAATTGTTTAATAACAATTATTGTGCTAGTATGAGATAGTGATCATGTGATGTTTAGTGGTTTAACACCAATCCTGCCTAATAGGATAGTGGTGGCTATGGTTGTTAAAGAGCCAAAGACACCAAAATGTATGGGTACTGAATTGAGTTTAGATTCATATGAATATATAAGCTATTGAGCTTGGATTGAAAATATTAATAGTGTTTTCAATTTCATTCTCACTAGTTTTGTGGTTAAATGGAGCTAAAAGGTGGGTACTGGAGGGTTGCATTAGATCCTAAGATCTAGGGTGCAGTGCTCTCAGATCCAAGGCTCCTCACTGATGAAGGCCACAAGCCAGAAATTAGTCCTGGGGATATTGGATGAGTAGGCACTAGATAGGGATTTTATGCCTTACAAGCCTGTCTGGCATCCATTGATTGCCCTTGTTAGCACAAGATGGCACTACTATATGGAGAGAGTTTTGCTGTAATTTGAATTGTT
>JAQFVV010009469.1:0-12530 GCA_028023455.1 Epiperipatus broadwayi | reverse complement strand
TGTAACGAGCACAGACGTTCGTTACATTGTGTTTTTTTTTTATTAAACATGAAAGTAAATTAAAAAGTTCGCATTTAAAAATTGTCTTTAAGAATTAAAAATTGAAATTAAATATCATCTTAAACTCTTATATATTAAATCGCACAGATAATGAAAAATTATTAAAATAAAACTTTATTAAAGAAAAAGTATTTTAAAACTAAATTTTAAAAAGATTTGGAAATAAAATTATATCTTTAAATTTATCTTTAAATATATCTTTGATTTGGAAAACAGGTTAATTAATCAGAAATGGAAATGATAAATTTAATTAGTCAAATGTAAACCAGCCTTGGGCATTTAAATGTAAAAACATAGGTCAGATAGGAAAACAATAGAAACTTTTAGCAAATGAAATAAATCCATTGGGAAATCGGACCTCAACGAAAAGGATCATCACATCGATGATGTAATGTTAAGTCAATCCTTCGAATACATATAAAAGGAAAATTTGGAAATTATTAATTAGTGACTAGTGAATGATTATTACGATGTGAGAGAGATGTGTTAGTGCGGAAGTGAAGGAGAAGGGATTGAAAAAAGACGCACGATTCAATCCCTTCAGCTTTGCTAAGAAAGAAGAAGAAATGAACTATCGTTTTTCTACATTGAGGACCAGTTAAAGCAAAAAACCTCCGGATGGATAAATAAATCGGCCAACAGAATACCAATTTTAGGACGGCGTGGGAATTCACGTTCATGGCAAGCAACTGATAAAGATGGACTGTTTTAAACCGTAAGAACTTTATAAATAATGAACATTAAATTAAAACTTTCCATATTTAAATGATTGCAATATTATCCTATCTGACCAACTTAATTTATTAATAATGTTATTTGATGTATTTTTTATTTATTTATTTAAAATCATTTCCATTTATTTAATTTTGTTCTTTAAGTTTTATTATGATTTCTGTTTTCCGTTAAGTTAAATTATATAAATGTTAAACTTAAGTCGGGCGTGAATGGCTGTATAGATTTGTAAAGTTATATTAGGGGAGGGTAATCTTAGGTTATTTGTTTCGTTGTTAAATTGGGTCAATGGATTGGATATATTGATGTAGTTAGTAGATGTAGTCGGAGATTCGCTACGGGCAGAATCGTTTATATATACGCCGCACTCTCCCGTTTTGCCTATGGAAGGAATTATAAGACGCAGAGCGCAGTTCCTTTCTATGGAGTTTTTTTTTATTGTTCTTCTCGTTGGATAAAAGTAATATTACTATCTAATGAAAGTCAATATTTTCTTTTAATCTTTTTGGTGCTGCCATATTCTGTATTACATTGAATACATCGATGTATCAGATGGATTGATGCCAGTTTGACTGCGAATTTTAGCCTAAGGTTAAATAGGGATAGAATATTTTATTTTCAAATGCAAATCTATGTGGTCTATTCATACTTGACCCTAAATAAAAATGCATTAAATTTAAGTTGTTTATAGACGCTTGCATGGATTGTTTATCGGTTAACTATATTTGCGTTTTCATATTTGATCAAAATATATAGACATTCGATAAATAATGATACCTTACGGTGAGTATCTAAAATGTATTTATTCGGATGTCTTTTAAGTCATTGGTGACAATGCAAGTATCTTATGGTGAATACTACCTGTGAATACTACTGGGTTACTTATAAATTTCCCTCTGCAATTACCAGTATCAATGATTTTATATTTTGATCGTTTATGTTTACTTTGAAATGTTTTTTAACCGTGAAATCTATGTAACCGATCTATATTCAACATTATAAACAAGCTTTCATAAATTTATCTGTGCGAACTTAATTAAAATGTAAAATTAGAATATAATAGTAATTAAATGTAAATTAAAGTCAAAAATCAAAGTTAAAAATAATGTTAAATGTTAAAATGTAAAACTAATACTAAAATAATTTTAAATCTTATATATATGTGCATAAATAAATGTTTGTATGCTAATTACTGGCAGTGGCTTATTTTATTTATTTTTTAATGTTAAAATATAATTAGATAAGATATGATATTATTAAATCTCTGCTATTCCCTGAGCTAGTGACATGGGCTAACGACCGGAATCAAAATTTAAAAAAAAAAAAAATTTTTTTTTTGACTGACGTATCTGCCTACTTTATTAATTTTTCTAGGTTCAAATGCCTAGATGGTGCCCTGTAGTGGAGTTTACGTTAAGTGGCTTTCTCCGGATCGTTACAATACATATACTTCTTCTAAAAAGTAACTAACGACTATAAATCAAGTCTATGAATGTGATTTGGCTTTTAAGATTAAATTTTATACTATTCTTCATTTTAAAATGTCATGGTGTAGCAAGTATATGCTGTACATATATCTTAAGCTATAAATATAAAAAAAGCCACGTATATTTTTTTCAAATGCAAAATTAATTTATGACAATTCACGTTTCAGCTAACTCAGTGGACCATCTTTAGAATGGACTATTGTTTATTAATTCCTCAAGCTATATAAACTAAACACTTTTATTTTCCCACCAATTTAGTGATAAAAGAAAAAAAAACACTCATTTTATATGTCTTGATAAATTAATAAATAGTAGTCCATTCTCAAGATGATAAATAGAGTTTGGCTGAAACATTTTTATATTTTAAAAAAAAAACAAAGGAATACTTTTGCTTTAAAATTATAATTTATGATTATTTGTTAACGAAAAAACATAATAGAAAGTTTTATAGATAGAGATCATACTTTGCAGTGTGTGTGTACGGTTGTGTGCATATATTTGTATATAACATTTCTGAAAAAATAATTGTTCAATTAATATTTACTAAGGCAATAAACCTAAAGCATGTGCGGTTGAAAATGCGAAGGTAGGGACTTCTACAGGTCTTAACCACAAGCTTATGCATTGTTCATTTATGAATGCTACAGTTAAACTTTATTTAAGCCATTTTAATAAATTTTCAAATAATGCCCTCTTGTGTTAATCTACTAACTCTGGGGAAAAAAGATTATTTTTATCTATTCCCATGGTCTGATTAATCATTGATATTTCATAGAAATGAAACATTATTTTCATTGTGATCTTAGAAGAAATTTAATCTAACAAATTTAAAGGTTCAGATTAACAGATATAAATGGAATTCAATTTCAACAATCATGTATATAAATTGAGGCTAAGTAGCATTGAGAATATATGTTTGTGAAGAAATAATGTTTTTTATGCATATACATAAAAAATTTCACAAGTCAGATGCTCTAAAATCATTTTAATATAAGTTCATGAGTATCAGATGAAAGTGGTCACTTTTTTTGACAGGATAGTAAGTTAAAATTACATTTTGAAAATCTGACTTATGAAAGATTGTAATAATACAAGCATATGAAAAATTATTTCTTCAGAAATATAATACATGTCAAGCATTGGTGGTCAAGAGATCAGCGACAGCTGCTTTACAAGCAGTTGTCCTGGGTTATCGGGTTCATTTTCCAGCTGATGCTATGACATATGAGAAATATAATACATTTTCAGTACTGCATATTAAATAACCAATATTTATTTGCATAGGTAAAATTAATGGAGTATGTATAAATGTATCAGATATACTTACAACTTTTAGTCCACCTCACATTCTTAAAACAAGAATAAAGACATCTGATAAAGATATAATAACCTTCAAGATTCATTACATGCTGAAATAGAATTATTAAAATAATCTTTTTTATAATTCCTTACAAATATTATGTGATTGGTGCAACATTTATCAATACCATAATAGTATAATTTAATTCACAAGCATCAAATTTTCTGTATTCAGAACTTTAATACTATTCACTTCAAATAAATGCAATATTCATTATTAATAGTCATTTATTAAGCTAGAGGTTATCATATCATTTACAATTGAGATACAAAATTTAAACCTCGGTTACAGATTGTGTTAATCTTTAAATGTGGATTAAAGTTTATATCAGGGATAAGAATGATGTGATAATTTCTAACTTAATTAATGATTAGTAATATTCATTAATGTAGTTATTTGAAGTAGATGGCATGACTGTTGTAAGTGCAAGAAGTTTGACATTCGTAAATCAAGTTGTAATATATATATATGAAAAACAAAAATGCAAGTTAAAAAACTTGCTAACGCTTGTATTTATGTCCACAGATGGCGTTCTACCAAAAACACCGATCAAGCGTATGTTTTGTTTACATAAACGTCAGAGTAGTATTCACTATCTCTAACTATAATTCCACTTTCAGATCAAGATTTCAAGCTATTTGCTATCATCAGTGAAAGACAGGAATAAAGAAACTAGATCTAAACACAAACTCTGAGCGTTCATGAAACAATTTCTATTCAGCTTGCACAATTTCTATTCAGCTTGCAAGCGTGAATTTTTTAGACATGTAATGTCTTCAAACTCAGCATAGCAAACCAGATAGCTATATGGGTCTGATCTCAGTTCAGCATCACCACATAGTAGAAGCCTCTGCTATCTATATCATTGCAAGAAAGACCTCAAAGGTACATTTATGAAAAACAAAAATGCAAGTTAAAAAACTTGCTAACGCTTGTATTTATGTCCACAGATGGCGTTCTACCAAAAACACCGATCAAGCGTATGTTTTGTTTACATAAACGTCAGAGTAGTATTCACTATCTCTAACTATAATTCCACTTTCAGATCATGATTTCAAGCTATTTGCTATCATCAGTGAAAGACAGGAATAAAGAAACTAGATCTAAACACAAACTCTGAGCGTTTATGAAACAATTTCTATTCAGCTTGCAAGCGTGAATTTTTTAGACATGTAATGTCTTCAAACTCAGCATAGCAAACCAGATAGCTATATGGGTCTGATCTCAGTTCAGCATCACCACATAGTAGAAGCCTCTGCAATCTATATCATTGCAAGAAAGACCTCAAAGGTACATTTATGAAAAACAAAAATGCAAGTTAAAAAACTTGCTAACGCTTGTATTTATGTCCACAGACGGCGTTCTACCAAAAACACTGATCAAGCGTATGTTTTGTTTACATAAACGTCAGAGTAGTATTCACTATCTCTAACTATAATTCCACTTTCAGATCATGATTTCAAGCTATTTGCTATCATCAGTGAAAGACACTTTCAGATTATGATTTCAAGCTAATTGCTATCATCAGTGAAAGACACTGATGATAGCAAATAGCTTGAAATCATGATCTGAAAGTGGAATTATAGTTAGAGATAGTGAATACTACTCTGATGTTTATGTAAACAAAACATATGCTTGATCGGTGTTTTTGGTAGAACGCCATCTGTGGACATAAATACAAGCGTTAGCAAGTTTTTTAACTTGCATTTTTGTTTTTCATAAATGTACCTTTGAGGTCTTTCTTGCAATGATATAGATTGCAGAGGCTTCTACTATGTGGTGATGCTGAACTGAGATCAGACCCATATAGCTATCTGGTTTGCTATGCTGAGTTTGAAGACATTATGTGTCTAAAAAAAATTCACGCTTGCAAGCTGAATAGAAATTGTTTCATAAACGCTCAGAGTTTGTGTTTAGATCTAGTTTCTTTATTCCTGTCTTTCACTGATGATAGCAAATAGCTTGAAATCATGATCTGAAAGTGGAATTATAGTTAGAGATAGTGAATACTACTCTGACATTTATGTAAACAAAACATACGCTTGATCGGTGTTTTTGGTAGAACGCCATCTGTGGACATAAATACAAGCGTTAGCAAGTTTTTTAACTTGCATTTTTGTTTTTCATAAATGTACCTTTGAGGTCTTTCTTGCAATGATATAGATTGCAGAGGCTTCTACTATGTGGTGATGCTGAACTGAGATCAGACCCATATAGCTATCTGGTTTGCTATGCTGAGTTTGAAGACATTACGTGTCTAAAAAATTCACGCTTGCAAGCTGAATAGAAATTGTTTCATAAACGCTCAGAGTTTGTGTTTAGATCTAGTTTCTTTATTCCTGTCTTTCACTGATGATAGCAAATAGCTTGAAATCATGATCTGAAAGTGGAATTATAGTTAGAGATAGTGAATACTACTCTGATGTTTATGTAAACAAAACATACGCTTGATCGGTGTTTTTGGTAGAATGCCATCTGTGGACATAAATACAAGCGTTAGCAAGTTTTTTAACTTGCATTTTTGTTTTTCATAAATGTACCTTTGAGGTATTTCTTGCAATGATATAGATTGCAGAGGCTTCTACTATGTGGTGATGCTGAACTGAGATCAGACCCATATAGCTATCTGGTTTGCTATGCTGAGTTTGAAGACATTACGTGTCTAAAAAATTCACGCTTGCAAGCTGAATAGAAATTGTTTCATAAACGCTCAGAGTTTGTGTTTAGATCTAGTTTCTTTATTCCTGTCTTTCACTGATGATAGCAAATAGCTTGAAATCATGATCTGAAAGTGGAATTATAGTTAGAGATAGTGAATACTACTCTGATGTTTATGTAAACAAAACATACGCTAGATCGGTGTTTTTGGTAGAACGCCATCTGTGGACATAAATACAAGCGTTAGCATGTTTTTTAACTTGCATTTTTGTTTTTCATAAATGTACCTTTGAGGTCTTTCTTGCAATGATATAGATTGCAGAGGCTTCTACTATGTGGTGATGCTGAACTGAGATCAGACCCATATAGCTATCTGGTTTGCTATGCTGAGTTTGAAGACATTACATGTCTAAAAAATTCATGCTTGCAAGCTGAATAGAAATTGTTTCATAAACGCTTAGAGTTTTTGTTTAGATCTAGTTTCTTTATTCCTGTCTTTCACTGATGATAGCAAATAGCTTGAAATCATGATCTGAAAGTGGAATTATAGTTAGAGATAGTGAATACTACTCTGAAGTTTATGTAAACAAAACATACACTTGATCGGTGTTTTTGGTAGATCGCCATCTGTGGAGATATATATATAATTTAATGCTGCCAATAGTCTTCTATTAAGAAAATATATCAGAAAATCATATAATTTTATGCACTAGCAAAGTAACAAAATTTGTAGTAAAATTCTCTCATGATTATGGTTTCAATTATTAGACAAATAAAGCTTCTCAAATACAAATCAATCCAACATAACACACACACACATATATATATAAGATAGTACTCAATCTCATAATTCATATCAAAAACCAATTACTTTAAAAATCAAAGGAAGTTTTCATAAAATTGATTTATTAAATTTTTTGAAATCTGAGGTCATCAATCTTAAGAAAACTTTGATACTGTAAAGACTGGAAAGACCACCCTCCACCCTTTCCATCAAAGTAGTATTGTTGCCAAATATTTAAAAAAAATCTTTGGTTTGGCTTTGATACAGCGGTTTGTTTATATATAATTTTTGTTTGTTATTGTTATTTATTTCATTCATTTTTTTTTTTTGGTATATGCATTTACTTATGGTTTTGGAATTTCAAAATGGCAGTGGGTGATATAAATAAGAAAAATATACATGTGAGTGGATTTTTACAAAGATCTTAGTTTGTTTGTACTTTTGTTTTTAAACTTATTTTCGATGTAATTTTATTATTTATTATTTATTTATTTTTATTTTTTAAACTGTAAGGCATATGTTTGTATGTAATTTTTTTTATGTTCAAACTTTAATATTTGATGATGACAATTGTTATAATAATAGGATTGACGTCAGTAGGGCGTGAAAGACTAAACTAGATACTATAGAAACCAAGATTTTATTATTGTTGACCATCGCCATTAGAAGAAAAAAAACTTTGCTGCTGTTCAATATTTTTTTTTGGGGGGGGGGGGGAATAATCTAAATATTCTATTTGGTTTGATGTCATTAGAAATGTCAGAGTAAACAAGAATCCGCAGTCTAGGGATATAGTTCCCTCTGGTGGAGTTAAATATTAACAAGAATGTATTTGAATGGAAGTCAATCTGAAAAATAAATAACTATTTTTATCAAGCAAATTAGTATAACTATTATTTAAGTATTTAAAGTCAGTATGTTATTTTCAATTGTTCCACTATGGCTTAACCAGGATGCAAGAATACTTTGAGAAAATTAATTACAAATAGTTTATGAATTCACATGTTTTTTTATTTAAAATTGTCATACATATTAATACAATATATGCCAGAATGAATAAAGATGCATCAAATAATTGTCGATTTTCAAAACAAACAAAAAAGATTCATTTAGTATTAAAATTTTGTTTTATTTTAATTCATATGCAATATATATTTACAATATATAAGTAAATTGATTTTAAATTTTAATGTATCAATATAAATAATAATATGCTAGATATCATTTTTATTACAAAAATTTCCGGTTCTTAAATTCATATGCATTATATATGTATGTTATATCAATAAATTGGTTTTAAATTTCGATTCATCAACATAAATAAGGCTATGCTAGATATAATTTGTCATTAAAACTCTCTGTGGTTGTTTTAGTTTATATGTATTATATATGTACACTATATGCGTAGTACACAATGAATGTTTGAAATTAAATATATTGTCGTTTGTTCTCATAAGTACCCTTTATAAATATACACATAACGTATTGTATTAGAGTTTAATATTTAATATTAGTATTTAAAATTTTCCTTCAGAAAATAATTTACAATTTTATCATAAATTAAAAAGGTAGATCAGTATGTAGGCACTTTATATTTGTATTATATGTACATATTTCTTCACATCTGAGATTAGGAGTTGTTCTTATATTTTTTATTCACGGAAGTTTTGTATATTAAGAGTTGTGTAATCGAGTGATAAACACTTATTGAATCTTCAGAACTAGTGATGATATAATAGAAGACATTAAGTCTTTTGGGCCATAATAGAAGTCCTATTGTAGACAGTAAATCTAAGGAGTTAGTATTTGCAGTCTAAAAAGAGAAATATAGTTTTAATATAAAATGGGGTATATAGATATTTAGTGCAGTATGAAGAGAATGCTGATAATTTTCTTAAAAGTTAAGTGATCTAATCTTATAAAACATATCTATGATTCTTAACTGCTGTTTTAAGAAACTGTTATGATCTTCATTATTTCTCCGTTATTGCAACTTTCTTTATGTTAAACAGTAGATGGTTCTTTCAGACACAAACATCAATCCAGGCCTATTGTTAGCAAACATTGTGAATGTGAATGATATCGAAGTAAAATGAAACTTAGAAAAGTGACAAATATTATATGCTGTTTGAATATAACAAGTGCCATCTAAAAAAAAAAATTAACCATAATCAAAGTAAAGGATATACCATTTGCTATGAGTATGAAGCCATGGAGCTTTGAAAGCGCTAAGCTTTAAGTAGATTATTAATAAATATAACTTCTTTAACGGGCGTTAAAAGCGCATAATTATTGATATTATAAAATGTCTTTGTGATTTATTTGAAATTTATTCATTTATTTTTCTCTTTTCAGTACAAAGGTTATTAGGCAATGCTTGAGACTGAGAATTACTTGTATGATAATTTGTGTTTTGTAAATATTCAATTTTATAATTACTTGCATAAGCCACCATTAATTAATATCATTTTGTATATAATCCTCCATTTGGAAATATAGGCTGGATTCAATAAAATTCCTTTTGCTTCCAGTTTATATTTTGGTGAGTAATCAAGCCTCACTAAGACATATTAAACCCTGCGAGTAAGTCAATTAAGGTCTCTTATATTGGTCTCTGGTATCTATGCATACTTTTTATACAGGAGTCAGTTAGGTAATATTATGATTGTCAATCAATAATTGGGCCATATTTTATTTATGCTTATAAATTATCTTCTCATGCAAAGATGCAGTCCATTACAATTGCTGCTCAAATCTATGGAGTTGTTAAATAAGTGTTTAGCATCACAATCCAATCCATTACAATTGACATCCAATGATTGGGATATTTTGGGTAATCAAGTATTTACCTTGCAATGACGTATTTCGCCTGAAGGCTCACCA
This sequence comes from Epiperipatus broadwayi, assembly GCA_028023455.1. Lineage (NCBI taxonomy): Eukaryota > Metazoa > Onychophora > Udeonychophora > Euonychophora > Peripatidae > Epiperipatus > Epiperipatus broadwayi. Next base: position 2,566 of record JAQFVV010009469.1, on the reverse strand, counting down.
CTGTAATTATCCGATATTTGCGTCGTCGGAAGAACACATCAACGTTGTCATGGCAACGAAGACACTGACATGACTAATTCTAGAAATTTTATTTTTTGTTACATTACTATTACGTCATAAGCCTGAAGGCATACCGCTGTAATTATCCGAATTTACGAGATTTTTTTTTTGTCTTGACCCGCGAGATTTAAAAGTGTATTTTTTCCTATTTGTTGCATCATTTTATTGAGTGCAGCAGCGTTTTTTTGCATACCATTTTCAGAGCTTTAATTTTCAGTGATTTCAGAAAACTTTTTTAATAAATCATTACTTCCTCAACAATTGTAAGTAATTTACATGTTATTTCTTCTATGATATTAAGTGGATGTATTTTATATTTTATTAATTTCCCGGATTTTCTGAAAAAAACTCCCATAAGAAAAGGCACGTGGTTTGAAGGCTCCAGAATATCCTTCGTTCATTTTCAGTGTTTTAATAGTTCAGCAATTTTTTTACCATTTTTAAAAAAGAAATCATTACTTTCTCAACAATTGTAAGTAATTTACATGTTATTTCTTCTATGATATTAAGTGGATGTATTTTATATTTTATTAATTTTCCGGATTTTCTGAAAAAAAACTCCCATAAGAAAAGGCACGTGGTTTGAAGGCTCCAGAACGTTCATTTTCAGTGTTTTAATAGTTCAGCAATTTTTTTACCATTTTTAAAAAAGAAATCATTACTTTCTCAACAATTGTAAGTAATTTACATGTTATTTCTTCTATGATATTAAGTGGATGTATTTTATATTTTATTAATTTTCCGGATTTTCTGAAAAAAAAACTCCCATAAGAAAAGGCACATGGTTTGAAGGCTCCAGAATATCCTTCGTAATGGCTCTCCGTTTTATATATTGTTGGTCCAGAGAATTAACGTCTATCCTATTTTGTGCTGACCAGTTAGAAATGGCGGACAAGACTGTGATTGACTGGAACAACTATCTCCGAAGTATGTGCATGGAAGCTGTTACATAATGAAAGGCAGAAAATCGGAGGCCCTAACACAATTGTGGAAATAGATGAAACTCTATGTGGAGGCGTACCTACAAAGATGGTCATTTTGGTGCAATTCTACAACATATAAGCCAGCTCAGTCCACCGCAGTAATCGTTATTTGGGTAAGTATGCATTTTGTTGTGATATTCATCTTTTATTTTCCTTATAAATTACAGTAGTAGACTCGCAGTTTTCACTTTATGGTAGGTTTTTTAAGACGACAAAATTATTATTTGAATACTTGCAGAATTATTAATTCAGGACTCTCACTTTAAGATACGTTTTTTAAAAAAGAAAATTAATATTTGTAGACTCGCAGTTATTTGTAGATTTGCAGTTTTGCTTTATGATAATTTTTTAAAATTTATATAGTACTTTTAAGATGACTTAATCTTTCATTTGTAAAATTTAATATTAGTTATGAATCAATCTGTAAAGTTCTTACCTTTTTGTTAATTGTACCTTGTTCTCTCTCTATATAACTTAGCTGTAATCTCTCCTACATTAAACCTCTCCTGAATAATTATTAGTTCTTAATTTCACGTCTATGCGGCAATATTTTATTTTCATTATTATATTTTATACTTTCAGATACTAAATTATATGTCGATAATTTCCCCCAGAATCGCAAATGCTTACGCTATCTCTTTTAATAAAAGAAAACCCTCCTTATTTTTCAGAGGGTAATTAACCTAGTAGTTTTTTAAAAACAAATTTATTATTCTTAGTATAGCGGGTGCCTGCCAGTCTGGGGAAATAAAATCAGAATTTGATAATTATTGTACAGTGTTATTTTCAAAAACTAAGTAAAAATCTATTTTCTTAGAAATGTGTTTTTTTTTTTGGTTAATTAAATAATAGCGCTAACTTCTAAAATCTGCAAATAGATTTATACGAATTAAATTAATATTAATTTCTTGAAATCAATAGCCACCACTGACTTTATATATAATTATTCATGATGTATATATTATTTTTAATCTTTTTTTGCCGCATATCACTATTTTGTGTCCTATTTATTAATTTTTTTTTTCATGATTTGTGGACTCGCAGTTTTTACTTATTAATTTTGTAGTGATATTTATCTTACATTTTCATATTTTGCGTCCAATTTCAGTTAATTATTCATGATGTATATATTATTTTTAATCTTTTTTTGCCACATATCACTCTATTTTGTGTCCTATTTATTAATTTTACCATTTTTTTTTTTTTTTTTTCAGGATGGACGCCGCCGGCATTACTCTGTACCACGTGTTTGTTTCTCCGTTTTGACCTCATGAACCTGTACCACGTGCCTTCACCCAGCTCTTCGTTTCTATGACGACATTGCCCTGAGGGCATACTATTCTAATCTACCGATCTTTGACGTAACGTCACCACGTGATATGCCACAAAATTTTTGCGATTACATGTGTCGGCAAATCACTAGGTGACGTTATCTTAAAAATCAGGTGGTTAGAGTAGTATGCCTTCAGGCAAATGACGTCATAGCAAGTAAATACGTGACTACCATATTTTGTTTTCCATCG
>JAQFVV010009468.1:0-12539 GCA_028023455.1 Epiperipatus broadwayi | reverse complement strand
ACTCTGTAACTTTTTAGACTCAATAAAGTTTTGCTTTGAAACATAATAATAATAATAATAATAATAATAATAATAATAATAATAATAATAATAATAATAATAATAATAATAATAATAATAATAATAATAATAATAATAATAATAATAATAATAATAATAATAATAATAATAATAATAATAATAATAATAATAATAATAATAATAATAATAATAATAATAATAATAATAATAATAATAATAATAATAATAATAATAATAATAATAATAATAATAATAATAATAATAATAATAATAATAATAATAATAGCTGAAACAAAAATAACATATTTACTATTAAAAACAAATTAAAACACACAGAAATAAAGAATCATGTTTAATAAACTCAATGTAAACATCATATGACTACGAAAATACTTCATAAAAGAGATATGGCAAGGAAAAATAAAATGTGAATAAAATTCAATAAATATGATAGTTTGTTACTTAAATTCTTAACATGTTTTAACCTTCTAAGAAACAAGTTAGCAATAAATAAAATGAACATTCATATATTTATGATATATTTTTTCCGAGCACTATTTTTGTAGTTCAAAATAATCCATTTAAAAACATCATGATTTGACCTATACAAAGATAGAAATATTTTTAACTAATAAAAATGATGTTCAAATAATTGGATTATTTTTAATTACAAATTAAAATGAAGAAACTATATATAATAAGTTAAATAAACAATTTGTTTTTTTGCCCAAAGCATAAGTTGTATAATTTTTTTCACAAAAAGCAGATTACTAAAATATTTTTAAAGTGTAATTCATCTTCGACATGAAATTAAAAATAGATAAATAAATAAATGTTTATTAAATCTCAGTTCTTATCAACAAGGAATTAGTAAAATGGAAATGTTTATTAAACATTGTAAATCAGCTGAATAAAGAATTCAGATTAGTATGCATTTTTATAAATTTATCTCGCTTTAGGTTAAAATCAAAATCAGAAAATAATGTCATTTAATTTAATATTGTATTATGTTGCTTATAATGTTTTTAAATTTAAAACTAAATATTTTTTCAACATTTATATTATATGCTTATTTAAACGTTAACTGTTTTAAATAACAGTATTTACCATTGAAAAGAATAGGATTTGAATTTAACAAGAATAAGGATATAATGCATTTTTGTCGGAAAATTAACATTACACATTTCTGCTTTACTTAACAAACTGATTTATTTATTTATTTATTTATTTTCTGTCAACAAAAATTAATGTGACATATTTCTGAATTCTAAATTTATCTTAAGGATGTTAAGCATTTTAGTTGCTTAAGAAATATGTACATCAAAAATAAAATAAGAAAGGAAAAAAAAAATTAAATCACTAATAATACAAATGGTAAATGTAAACATTAAATTTGTTCTAAACTTCTAGCTTTATATTTACAAATTTGAGTGATAATTTACATTAAAAATACATTTTCTCTAAATATGGCATATGTATTATATAACTCAACTGATATGTTTTTTTTTTTAAAATCTGCAATAAAAAGATATGCTACTGATATCATGTGACTATGACAATTTAAAAAAATCTATAAATAAACAATTTTATTTTGTATATTAATCCCCCTATCCTATATATGTTTGCAATGATTTCATCAACAGAACATCTTTTGGGGACAAATGACTTAAGAGAAACCTTTAATTTATTAACAAATATTTTGCAAAATCATTTGTTATTGTAATGTGAATTTAATTACAATTATCATCAAATTACTTAACATTTTTTATTTTTTGTAATGATACAAATGTAATCATGTGTCTTTATAAAGAAAAAATAGAGAATAGAACCTGAAGCTAAATATTTTTATCATGGGATCATACCAGAAAATATTTGAAAATAACAAATTGAAAAAGGTGAAGTGTATTGAGACAATAATATTATACAATAAGGATTGACAAGAAAGCTTATAGTGAACTAAATATATTATATAAAATATCATAAAAATATATATAATACCATACCAAACTTGATTTAAATGTACTTTCAACACAGTAGATGACATCCAAGTATTGCAAAAACTTATAGATGAATAAATATGAGTTGGTATTATGCTTTGTCTTAAATAGTAATTTTTATGGTGATTAGAACACCAGATTATTAAAATACAGGATAAGAATATTTTTATAATCTGAAAAGTATTTATTAAAATGAAACATAATTGATTAGAATAATTGGTGATTCTAAAAAAATGAGATGATTATGTGACAGAATAATTGCATTTTTTTGAAACATTTTAAAATAGTTTAACAAGAATGATTTTGTGAAATAAAATGGAAAGTTAAAAAGTAAAAGTAAATGAAGATAATTAAAGTCATTTAGATTTTGTAGATTATATAATTATTTTTAAACAAGTTGTTTCAGAGATTTGGGAAATGTGGAAATGTTATCATATAAAAAGAAGAAAGAAGAAATACATATAATGTGTAAAAGACTAATAAAATTTCAAATTTCAAATTATGAATTAAAAAAAATTAACTACTATAAAAATATCAGTTTATTAACATAGATTGTATTATAATAATGGAATTAATCAGAATAATTATGATGAAATGCTTTTGTTAAAAATAATACTGCAAAAAAAAATGTATTGCTAAAGTACTTAGCAATTGAGGTTTTTAAAACCTGAGTTTAGTAGTTTCTATTGAAGGATGTAAGATAAATAAATACAAATATTTTAGACCATTGAATAAAGTTCAGAAAAATGCATGATAATCATTAGAAATCATGTATGTTTAAAGTAGTTGAGTCTAGTTTGAACATAAAATATATAAATGGATGAACAAATAGCTATCACTAATATTATTGAATGTATTAAGATATTAAAATAGGCATTATCTGCACATATTTTTTAAACATTTGATAATTTACAGGCAGTTAAAGTGTGAAATTGCATCAGAAAAATCTGAAAAAGTGTTAAGAAATAGAGCATGTTTTGATAAATGAATAAAATAGACAATTTTTCTGGTACATTTTGTAAAAGGAAAATTAGAGATCAGGGTTACTATATTAATAATGTTTTTTTTTATTATGATGATGGTGCTTATAATTATACATAAACATTAAAAACTTGAAGCTAAACTAAATAAAATAATCAAAATTTTCCCAAATTCACATGTAAATCAAACTAGCTAAAGAAAATAAACTCTAAAACACAACCAATGGTTTTACTGCTAAAATCATAGTTCTTAAGTGAAAAGATGTTAAGATAGTAACTCATTTATACTAATTATCCTCCACAATTTCACTTACATTTCACACCTTTTTAATTTTAATACAACCCTTAAAGTAATTAATTGCTTCAAAATATAAATTTTTAATACAAAATATTTTATTTTTATTTTGTATCTTATAAACAACACAACTTAAGCCTCATCAATATTAATAGTGTGGCCTGTATCCATTACATGGATATATAAAGCAGAACTAAGATATTTATTTTTAATCCTACTTTTATGTACCTTTATCCTTTCATTTAAGCTCAAACTACTCTGATTTATTGTGATCAATATATACCACTTAACTTTCCATCAGTTGGTCTAAATCATCGAAGCATATCCATTAAAGTTTAAGGAATTTCTATCTTAATATAATGCAAGCAATGATAGTATATATGTGTGAAATATTATGATCTGGACCAACTGAGGAGTCCTGATTCTGCATAAAGTACAAATATTTGGGATCATTTAACTTTTTCACATGGTGTATTCATGCGTGTTTGTTGTTTGAGATGGAATGAAAGATAAATATAGACTGACAATCCTAAAGACAAATCTCCATTTCTCTCTCTCTCTCTCTCTCTCTCTCTCTCTCTTTATATTTTAATGTATTGTTTTTTGTATTTGTATGTTTGATTGAAGACTTCATTAGAAAAGGTGTATTTGTTTAATAAAAAAGATTATGATAACCCGAGAAAATATATATATATATATATATATATATATATATATATATATATATATATATATATATATATATATATATATATATATATATATATATATATATATATATATATATATTAAATGTAATGATTTTGTTTTGGCATTTTATTAAAGTTTGATTAAAATTACTAATATGACAATAGTAATACATCCATTGTTCAATATAAAAATATCATTTGAGATAAAAATCCATAACACTGGACTATAAAGTTTTAAAAGACTCTACTAACTGATGAGTGCACACAGTATGTATATTGGGATCATTTATCCTTTTTTTCACAAGTGTGGCCATGTGTGTCAGTTGTTTGAGATGTAATGGAAGATGAATATAGTCTAAAAATCCTAAGTTCAAATATTTTTATTTACTATAAAAAATATTCAGGATATGGAAAAAATGTTAATTATTCGAAATAATAGTAAACAACCAAATATATTCCAATATAAATTTAATCAATAACAGTATTTTCAATTATATTTGTAATCATTTTCAACCAAACTGTCTTACATTTCAAAATGGAGTAAAGCAACATTATCCAGAAACCATATGTCAATTTCAATATCCCATAATTCGATAATCTTAATATTTACTGATTAGCTGTTTACTATCATCTTTTTATATTAATTAATAACAACTGCCTCATTAATTTTCTTTTTTCATTACTTTTTTCTTGATTTAAAATCTTAATTGTTTTCATATCAAAATTAAATTTACTCTTACAATTTATATCATGAACATACTATTAATAATTACTTCTAATTGACAATTATTGAAGTTAAACATTTTTAATAAACCTATAGTACCTTTTTTGCTGGGGTATTTTGTTGAAGTAAAGGGGTCACTTTTACTTTAAACCCAAATCCTTATATAAATTTAAGCCAAGAAAACCATTTTTATATATGAGAATATGAAAAAAAATAGTTTTCTGGATTTAAATTAATTTAATAACATGGGTTTGAAGTAAAAGAGGTTCATTGTACTTTAACAAAACTCTAACAAAAGAGTTATTACAGGTTTATGAGAAAACTTGTATAGTCTCAGGAATAGTCAATTAGTCATAATTGATATTTTTTAGTAAAATTAAATGGTTAAAACTATTTTCTGTTTACATAAAAATAATTTTCTCATTTCTATTTTTTATTATAATAACAATCCATGAAAATATTTAATTCAGGTTTATTTTTGATATAAATCAAAAATATTTAGCTTAAAGAAATTAAACATGTTTAAATATATAAATTTTTACCTAACAGCTTATTATAAAGGCACTATAAATTATACATGATATTCTATTGGAAAATTATATACTATTGTAATAAGTTCACAGTAAAATAATTTCTATGAATATTAATATTTATATTCAAGCACATTTGAATACATTTTATATATGCATGCATAAATGGGATAATGTTTGTGTGGATAATTAATTATATATTATCACAATATTTAGAATGGAATTTAAAGAATGTAATTTACTGACAATAAATTCAATAGTTATGAAAAAAATAATTTCCATACATTATTTATTGAATGTTTTAAATGCTTGAATTTATTTTAATTAGATTTTAAAAAAAAAATAATAATAATAGCATTGTATAAACATAAAAATAAAGAAAAAAAAGTGCTTTATTTAAAATATATGAAAATCATTCTTTGGTCATATTATCATTCATTATCAATGTTTTCCTACATATATTTTTAAAATTTTAAAGCAATATTATTTAGCATTTATTTGGAAAAATGTGATCTAATCTTTTCTAGACAATGACTTCAAAAATATTATTTAATACAAAAAGTGTATCTAAGTTCATTTTAAAATTGCATGTATAGAGTAAAAATAGGTTTTGTTTACTTTAAACCCTTGGAAATATTATTGTAAGCTGATAATTATAAATGTAAATTCTATTGTTAAAAATGGCCATTCACTTTTTCTCTCTCTAACTTTCATATTTATTCACATTGTTTAAATGTTATTTAGTAAAAAAATCTAATGATGGGTAGAGGGATATTTTTTAACAAAAGACACAAATGGCCTTCTTAAACAATTTACTTAGCCAAAAACATCTGGACAAATTGTTATCTAAGAGATGACCATTTTCTTAGGAATCTCTAAAATTAATTCCTAGCATTTAAAAGCATTTCAAATAATTTAAAATTTTGACAAGTTACTGTTCATATCAAAAAGGAAACTTAATATTTAAATTGCTAGCAACATTTTTCCATTTATAAAATTAGTAAGGATACATCTTTATTCCACAACAACAACATTTAAAATAATTAAAAAATTGTTATGCTTAAAATAACATTCCTTTTGAAACTTATTGCAAAATCAATTAAAATAAACTTCAGCAATGCTAAATTCACTTTTGAGATATGTTAAATATATATTTTTTCATACCAAGATATCTTCTAATAACCTTCTAAAAAACATTTGTATGTGTAATATTTTGTTATAATTATATACAATATATTCTATTAGCTCTTAAACTCACATGAGAACTTATGTGTAACTCTAATGTATATTATATTAATATAAACTATTTTTTCACAGAATAAGATTTTCAACAAATAATTAATTTTTTTAGATATAGTTCTTATCTATTATGTTAAAATACTCATTTTACATTGTGTAAGCAAATTTGATAAATGTGCATGTGAAATGGTACATAAGTAAGTGATTAATCCATTTTTATAACAATTGTTTATTTGAAGTACAATGCTTACATATCACCCATCTAACAACAGTTTTAATTGTCCCCACAATATTCTTCAGAACATCAATAAACTGTAATTCATAAACAAAAATGGTGACTTGACCAAGATGCTACTTATCATTGTTTTAATGTCTGCATAAAAGAAATAAAATAATGATAATCATCGCCTAGATAAAGTCACGGTTTTGGCTTATGAATTACAGTTTATTGATGTTCTGAAAATATTGCAGGGACAATCAAAACTGTTGTTAGATGGGTGATATGTCATCATTGTACTAAACATAAAGAATTGTTATAAAAAACGAATTAATTAAGTAAGGCAGTGCAAAAAAGGAAAAGTTAAGATTTAATTCATTGAAGTAGGCAATAAATGTGTATATTTTAAACAAGATTTGGTTATCATTATTAAAGTGTTAATATATTGTTTATTTTATTATAAATTATGATTCATTTATATTTATTTGTGTATATTTGAGGTTTAATAGGACTTTACTTATATTTATAAAATGTTTTTTTTCAAGTGTCATAGCATCGGCCGGGACGCGAACCCGCAACCCAGGCAACTGCTTGTAAGATAGTCGCCCTGACCTCTTAACCACCAATGCAAGACTAATTTGAAATGTTGAGATAAATAAAAATATATGTATCGTTTAAACATATGGCATTTCCTTTAAACAAAAAAATGAATGGCAATGAGGGATAAATGACCCTTATAATAGTATTATTGATGTAAATAAACATTATAAAACATTTTAGAATTTTATAGAATAGCAGTATAAGCACAGATGATGCTATGTTAGTTAATTACTTGTTTACTTATAGTTTAACTATGTGGATACATAGAAATACATTAAATATTGGTGATTGAAATTCTTAAAAAAATTAACACAGGAAGTGATCATTGATTAGTAAGATGTACAATATATGTTAATGCAAACCTAGAGAGCGAATATTTTTTAAGAAAAAACAATATTTACAGTGGATATTCCCAATCTTCAAAAACATTGTAATAAATTTTAATTAGAACATACAAATTGGTTTCCAGTATTAATAGATTTTGAACATGATTCAGATTTGAATGAAATTAAAGTAAAAATAACTGACACCCTTTTAAAAAACTGCAACAAAGATAGCTGATAGAAAAAAGCAGAAATTGACCAATAACATTTCTACTGAGACTAGAGAATTTATGAAGAAATAAAGAAATATGGATATATACAAAAATGATGCATGAAAAATGATTGCATATTACAAATTTTGTAAATTGGTGTGGAAAAGAGTTGAAAATGATATAAGAAAGTATAACTGTGAAATGGCAAGAAAAACCATAGAAGAGATTAAAAGACTTAAGAGTGTAAAACAACAGTTTGGTAGTGTTTAAGAAATTTAAATCTGCAACAAGAAAAAAAAAGATGGAATTATTACTAAAAAAAAGAGATGAGACAGTGAAATGGTTAGAAGACCTCTATCAAAAATTATATAGTAATAAAGAACAATTACCTACTTTTTTCTCCTGTATCTTCCAAATTGCCTATAATTTTCCATCACTAAGTGAGACATGCAATTAAATTTCTGAAGAAAGAAAAGACACCAGATAATGATGGAATTATAATTGATTTATTAAAAGAAGCAAGCGATATATATATATATATATATATATATATATATATATATATATATATATATATATATATATATATATATATATATATATATATATATATATATATATATATATATATATATATATTAAGCAAATTTATATCCCAAATGTCTAAATGATAAAGATGTAACAGATTTTTGAAAAAAAAATGCAGTATTAATATTAATATTTAAAACAGGTCATAATGTAGATATTAAAAATTATAGACCTATAAGCCTTTTATCAATTTCATACAAAATTTTTACCAAGATAATTACAACTCATCTACAGAGAATATTGGATTTTCAGCAACAAAGAAAACAAGCTAAATTTAAAAGTGGTTTTAGGACATTAGATCATATCAAGGTATTGATGTTAGTTATAAAAATGACAAAAGAATATGAGTTGCCATTGTGCTTTGATTTGTAGCTTATGAAAAGGCATTTGATTCTATAAACATTTCTTAAGTATTTAAAGCATTGGATCATCAAGGTATAGACACAGCACAGTCATATTTTAAATAATATTTATAAAAATGCAACAGCAACAATTATATTATGTAATAATACAAGGAAAGGTAACATTGAGAAGGGTGTAAGATATGATATCTTCATATCTACAAAAGTTTTTATACCAGTGCTGCAATAATTAATTTGTGAATTAAAATAAAAACCAAATAAAAAAAAGTAAATGGAGATTATTTAAGTCATTTAGATTTTGAAGATAATGTATTTGTTTCAGAAATAATGTTTTAGATATGCAGGAAATGTTATAAAAGTTATCAGCAAAAAGTAGGAAAGTAGGACTAAAGATAAATGTTAAAAAGACTAAAGTAATGTTTAAAGGATTTTCTCAAAATATGAAAGTAATGATGGGTTATGTTGAGTTAGAAGAAGTTATCAGCTACAGATACATAGATTAGATTATTAATATAAATGGAAACATAGTGGATGAAATTAACAATATAATTAACCTTGGTTGGAGTGCTTTGGTAAAAATAACTTGATATGAAAGAAAATATGTCTATGTATTTGAATTTGAAGGTTCTAAATAAATGTGTTTTACCTGTACTTACTTATTGAACTGAGATTTGGACACTTAATGGAAGGGCAATAAAAGACTTCCATCTTCTCAGAAAAGTATGGAGTGATACATGCCAAAAGTAACAAAAAGTGATTGAAAATGCAATATATTGGTAAGAGAACCAACAGGTGTTAGTGAGATGTCACTGGAAAAATTAAAAGACTAAAGCAGAGCTGGGCTGGACATATTTTAGAAGATATTATAATAGATAGACAATTGACATTATAAACTGGATTCCAAGACATTGTAAAAGATGTAAATAGAGACCACATGTGAGATGGATGGATGAAATAAGAAAGTGTGTAGAAGTGATGTGGAGAAGATCAGATAAAATGGATTGAACTTGGAGAGACCTTCATCCTTCATTGGTTTCGTAATGGTTGATGGTATATATATATATATATATATATATATATATATATATATATATATATATATATATATATATTATATATATATATATATATATATATATATATATATATATATATATATATATATATATAGATAGATAGATAATCCACTAGAAAAAAATCTACAAAATGAAAATGCCTATATAAAATTAAAAAAAAAATACTTATTTCCTATAGCCAGCTTATATATTTTTCTACCATCTTAATATTTTAATCTCGTTAAAATTATACCACAGTAATATTCTCAGTTGAATGGACACTTTCCATAAACTGTGAATACTAACACAATTACACTATTTATTCAAACCTTTCTCCATACTATTAATAAAATATGACTCCTTATTTTTTTATTTTATTCAAACAATTTTCCACATGCAAAATAAAACATTATCAAAACAGAATTCTTCACTACAAATCACTGCATGTTTTACAAAAACAGACTTATACCTATCCACAGAACAATATAACTTTAGAATCACTAAGATGGTTTAGCAAAGCAATTATTTTTTAAAAAAAATATGTAGGCAGTTTAATTGTGTATTGTTTTTTTAGTATATTTTGTTTATTATATTTATATCAATTGGTATTATATATAAAGTTGAATACAAAAGTAGAAATAAACAAAAACATTTTTTCTAGATATTTTGTACATTATCTTGTAGTAACAATGAAGATTAAATTACTTTTTACTTTATTTTTTTATTATAAATTAAACATTAAAAAAGATCTAATTAATATTTTATTAATTCTGATTTTGAAATTAAAATAAGCATTGTTTTTTGTACAATACATATCCTGGTAATTATACAATTCCACTATCTATATTGGTTAACAACTTTTAGACATTAATATTTGCATGACATTTTGATAAAATTCCACTAAGTTATTTTCAAATTATTAAAGTAAATTAAAATACCATTAACTTTTTAATCATGATAGGAAAAATGTTTTTACTTATTTTTTTTTCCACACCTTGAATATAAAAGCATTGAGATAAGATTAGAAAATAGTTCTTAAGAGTTTTAGGAGATGTACACATTATAACAGAACAACAATGAAAAATTAACTAAAGGCAAAATATTGAATCAAGCAGCTGCTACTTGTTCACTAGAATTTATATTCACATAGAAAACAAGATAGAAATTTTCTGTGTTTTAGGAGCCCATATGGTATGATATAGTATGTTTGATGTCTATCCAATCCTAGTCCAAATGCAGTTGAGTCCAATGCAACAGTTACCATAATTATATTTTACTTGAAAATGAAAATAAGCAATATTGCTGTTTAGAAGGAACTGGCTTATTCAGAGAGCCAATAAGATTGCTGAATAAATAATTATATGTATGCTGATTTATCTTTATGTAGAGAACCACAGATAAAGATACAGCATTTTATTTATATAAAGTGTGGCTTGTGAGTTATTTTAAATAATTTCTTAAAAATGACATTTTAAAAGTGAAACAAGTAAAATATTTTTTGTTTGAGTTAAAAGTCTAAAAAAAAAAAATTAATTCATAAATGATTTTATGTTTATAAAAGAAAAAAGTAAACCCCAAAAGGTCTTATCAATCGGAAAATGTATAAATTTGCTGGATTATTGTTTTAAAATATTTATGATTAATCAACAGTAAACTGTCAAAGGTTATATATATATATATATATATATATATATATATATATATATATATATATATATATATATATATATATATATATATATATATATATATATATATATATTATATATTGGAATTTTAACTAAAATTAAACTTTTTAAAGACATTAACACAATATTAGATGATGGAAATAGAATATAAAAATACAGCTAGAACACCATCAAAACCTTAGATATATATATATATATATATATATATATATATATATATATATATATATATATATATATATATATATATATATATATATATATATATATATATATATATATATATATATATATATATATATAACAAAAAGTAAAAAACTATTACTTAACATAAAAGAGAAGATGGTATTAAATAGTTTTAATTCATATAATATATAATTTTATCTGTACATACATCATGAATGTAAATTTATGTGAAAAATATATTTTAATAATTTTATTATTTTCATAAATTATAATATATGATATAAACATTAGTGTATACCCATATTTCTATGCACAGATATATGTTAAATCTGTTATTAATTGTTTATTATAAAAAAATGAATTTCATTTATAGGTTTATGACAATTTAATAAATTATTATGCAATCTGTCTGGGTGCTGATATAGATATATGTGCTTTATATAAACCCATTATGAGACGTTTGTAAATCACAATAGGATATCTTTTTTTATATTTTATATGACAATTGTATATGTTACAGTATATCTGTGAGCTTTTATCAAGATCTGTCATGTAGACACAGATATGTTAAATTTATTATTATTATTATTATTATTATTATTATTATTATTATTATTATTATTATTATTATTATTATTATTATTATTATTATTATTATTATTATTATTATTATTATTATTATTATTATTATTATCAATATTATTATTATTATTGTTATTATTATTATTATTATTATTATTATTATTATTATTATTATTATTATTATTATTATTATTATTATTATTATTATTATGTTTTAAAAGGCATTTATTGTCTCAAAAGAATAGAAAATT
>JAQFVV010009467.1:0-12541 GCA_028023455.1 Epiperipatus broadwayi | reverse complement strand
AGGTAAATTTTTGGTCCTTTATAAAGCTGCTTTAATATTTCAACCTGCAAAACCAGCCTGCTGGTTGAAACATTAAAGCAGTAGACTTGCTTATTGTAATTTTGGGGAAATGTATAACTCAGGTAACCGTTGACATTCAGTCATCTCCCTTTAATCTAGGATTGGATAGACTCCAGGCAAGCAGCTATCTAATACCCATTTTATACAGATTAATTAACACAGAAAGCTTTTATCCTCCATGTGAATCAAAACTCCAATGTTGTATTAAAAGCAGATGGATATACCATCTTGCCTTCAGTTATTTCTTCATGGTATTTTTTATCCTAATCTGGACAACTCTAAGAACTCCCAAGAACCACACTCTAATCTTTTTTCAACTCTTTTATAGCTGGGTGTGAGGGGGAAATACATTAGTTAAAAATATTTTTTCTATCTTGATTGAAAAAAGCTAATGCCTTTTCAATTTGTTTTAATTCTTTGAAAAATCACTTTGTGGAATTTTATCAAAATATGTCACACAAGCATTAGTTAAAAAAAGATTTCTAAACTAGATAGTGGAATTTTATAATTACCAGGATATCTATTATGTAACACTACAAATTGTCACTTTGCAAAATTTCAAAGATTACCTAAATTATGGTAAGTTATATGAGGACACTACTAGGCATCTACCCTAGCACTAGATCGACAAGATTCTTCAATGATCACAGTGTTAATTTATTTATATATTACAGCCACGTAATAAATTTTAAGATGTAATCTTACATAGGCTCTATTAATTATAATTTATGTTCTTACCAGAGGACACAATAGCTGTTAATGATGTTAATTAAATTAAAACAAAGGCACTTAAGTATGGCTTTAAATATTTATTACACTCATTTTCACTGCTCACTACCTTCCCAATTCCCCCATTCGTAGCACTCCAAACTGAGTCAATCTATTTTAAGGCAAAATACAAATGTACATTTTAATTCAAGGATTATCATTTTAATACAGACCAATTATGTAATATTTTGCATCTTTTTCCTGAAGGAACATGCACTGCACAAATCCTATGAATGACAGTGACCAAATTTATCATAGAGACCCTGTCAAAATAGGTGTCAACTTTAATGTGACTTACTAATAAGACTGGATAGTATTGCACACCACTCAAACTCTCTACATTACCTGTTAAATAATTTTATTCTTATCATTAATGGATGGTGTAAGTGTCCAGCTGTTTGCTTACAATGTTGATTTTTTTACTTTTATCTACCCCTAATTTCAACATAAATTTCCAAGTGTTTGCTTATGGGTGGAATTCTTAATTGATATTTACCCCCCCCTCCACCCCCTGTTTGTATTTTAGGGTCAAACAGTTAACATTTTGGGGATCTAATCATTATAAACATTTGAATATAATAAACGTGAATGAAAAATATACATTATGAAATAAATATTTAAGTAAGATAACACCATACCTCCTTTTTTTATTCAATCAAAATAATATGACAAATCCCTATTAAAAATCCCACATTCTATTCTTGAAACTTTTAATGTATAACAGACCCAGTTAATAGAGTTGAGGATGCTATTTTGCTAATTAAAATAAAAGTTCACTTAAAAAATTTATATTTACCCTGGTCAATCAGCTTTTTAAACTTTCATTCAGCTACTGTCCTTGTATAATCTTAATCCATAACTGCTATTGTGAATCTTTCTCTGGCTCCTAAACATATCCTTGATTAACTAGGCAGCTTTAACCTTTCCATAGTTGGGAATTTTTATTACAACTTTTCAGGGAATATTATCACAAAATTTATACTTTTGGTATTTGTTAAATAATAAAAGCTATCTATTAATAAAATAATATTCTGAAACATCTAAAATGATTGGCTAAGAATTTCAGTAGATTTCTGCTTCAATACTTTTGCTACCACTGTAAATGTATTCCTCTATTTTAAAGGTGAAGGAAAGTGCAGAAGAATTCATTTAGAAATTAATATCCGTGAACAATTTTTACTTTATGTCTTTTAGTTTATATTGAAAATTGTAAAATTTTATTTTACCAAATCAAGGCCCCAACATTGTTCTTTCTCTCTTATTTGCAAGACCCTGATGACAACATCCATATTTGCAGCATTTTATTTTTACAACTATGTCTGTTATCTATATCATGTATTGATCATCTTTAACATTATTTGTTATAAATATAAACTTTCAATTAATAGCCATTTCAAAATTATTTAGATTTTTAAGATATTAAAATAAAGCAATCAAATAAATATGTAATAGTAACAGTAGTTATTTTTTTAGTAGATCAAGAGTGGTACAAAACTATTAGACCTGATGCCCATGTTTGTGACTGTAGAATGTCATACCATTCTCCAGTGAGGTACAGAGGCTGTTCGTGTCAGGAGAATACCATATTAAAAATGCACAATTATCTGTTTTTATTTAATAATCATAATATGTTTATTAGTTTTGTTTACAAATTTATACTTTTCATATTGTTAAAAATTTGTCTTTATAATACTGCATATTCCATTGCAAACACCCTCCCTCCCATTGGAGAAAGGTACAGCATTCTTCCATCACAAGCATGAGAAGTAAGTCTAATATGTAAGTACCCATAAAACTTTGCCTAGTCATAAAAATTATTGAAATAAAATATTTTTATTTAAATTCATTTTATAAAATGTGAATAAATTTTAAGGAAGACATTATAAAAGAATGAAAATATGTGTTAAAAGTAAAAATAATTTTTCTATATTAAAATTTCATAAATAATTTCTTCATCTGTGATTATAACAGACATTATTGTCAACCAGTAAATGAAACTTCCACTATTACAGTAAGTTTTTATGACTTGTCTTTTTAAAAACAAATATTTTCAAATAAAATGTAATTGTAATCCATAGTTTTTGATTCAAAGTAAGTATTTTATAAATAGGCTGTATAAATAAGCTTAAATATGGAAATAAATCATTGAAAATTACAATTTTTCTTTTAGCAATGCTTTGAGACCAAATAATCTATCAATCAGGTATTGTTGGATTGTTTTGATATTTAAATAAGGCATTGTGAGTCTGGGTTTGAAATTCAAATGAAGCCTTTATTGTTTTGTTTCATATTCAAATTTTGTAGGATGTCTGTACAATACTGACATTTTCAGATTTTTTTAAAAATACTTTTTTTAGTAATGATTTTTATGCAAAAAAACTGCATATCATAAATTAGCATTACAGATAATCATAAAATAGCAAAAGAAACCCCCAAAATTACCACTGTGTCATTGTAACACTCAAAAGTGATTAAATTAATGACAAAGTCACTGATTTTTCCTGAATTATTAAACTAAAATTAAATTTTCCATTTTTTCTGATTATTACATTTAGTCATTCAATTACTATATTTTATAAGTTAATTATTCCACTATGTATTGCATTACAATTCTTTATTATAAGTTTTAAAATTAGACATAATCATAAACTGTTTATCTGCAAATTACAGACTTGCTTTGTTTTTCACTTAATATTTAAAAAAAAAAAAAAATTGACAACCCTGAATATTCTTCAACAAATTATTGTGTCAATTTTGTTCACCTTCCACTTGTTCATATCTATTATGAATCACTAGCCCACTATTTTCTGATTCTATTTTTTTTTTTAATGTTATAAAAATTAACTTAGGCTGGAAATTTAAAATTAAAATAAATATACAGATGAGGACCATTCTTTTATAAATTATAGAATTTATGCACGATATTTAATAATTTACTTAGCATCAAAACTTTTAAAAGCAAAATATCTAACTCTTTATATAATATTTATGGCATCATAAATTATTAAATCCCTCATGTTTATTTCATATTTTAATAGTTACCAGTAATACTTTTAAAAAAAATTCAAATGTCCATATTTGACCTATCTTTTTATTATTTAATTATGCTATGATTTATAAAAACTATCATGTAATAACTGAAACACAGGCTTGTTATATACCTGTGGCTATATATATGTAATATAGGGTATATGAGCACAGACTTTCACACCACTCACCTCTCTCCAATCTATCTAATAACACTGATATACCTAAACACATATATGCTGAAAAGATAAATAATCACCAATATACGTATTTCATGCTAAACCAGCAATCATCAGTTGGTCCAGACTATCATCTTTACACACATATACAGTATAAGTGCTCAGATATATATTAAGATAGACTATCCTCATAGTTTAATGGACAGGCTTCAATCCACTCCACACTCCAACTCTTCAACCATCCATCCAATTGAAAGTCTGATGATGGAATGCTCAAAGGCCACCCTGAGGCCGAGATTATTGTCACACCCATGTTGACCTAAGGTCAATCTGAACCCCACATGTACAGGACATAATCCATTTAATACATATGCAAGGATGGGCAGACATCTCTTTAATGTAATAACTGAAACACAGGCTTGTTATATACCTGTGGCTATATATATATATATATATATATATATATATATATATATATATATATATATATATATATATATATATATGTAATATAGGGTATTTGAGCACAGACTTTCACACCACTCACCTCTCTCCAATCTATCTAATAACTTTCAATTAGATGGATGGTTGAAGAGTTGGAGTGTGGAGTGGATTGAAGCCTGTCCATTAAACTATGAGGATAGTCTATCTTAATATATATCTGAGCACTTATACTGTATATGTGTGTAAAGATGATAGTCTGGACCAACTGATGATTGCTGGTTTAGCATGAAATACGTATACTGGTGATTATTTATCTTTTCAGCATATATGTGTTTAGGTGTATCAGTGTTATTAGATAGATTGGAGAGAGGTGAGTGGTGTGAAAGTCTGTGCTCATATACCCTATATTAAAAACTATCATGATTATATCATTTTGTATATTATATTCCAACAATAATTGCCATACATCAAATTGAATATTAAATTTGTTTATTGAATATAAACAATTTAGCAATAAATTACGAAGTTGATCTTGGTTGTTCTTTAAGCTGCAATTTATATTAGTGTACTTTTAAATTTGCAGTCAAGATATATATTTCAGTTTTATAAACTGTTATTTATTATATTAATAATTTTTATTAGTCATTCATTAGATTAGAGATTATCCAATAATTAATATTTCGTAGTGTAATTTTTATTACACAACTCTTATGCAATGTTTTTTTTCTTCATTTTTAACATCTTATGGAGAGATGTAATCATAATCACAACATCAGTGATCTTTTTTACCATCTTTGGTTATATATTAATGATTACATTCCTTCACAAGATGCTGCATTGCATGAGAGTAGTGTAAAAATTACATTATCGAAATATTATTTATTATTGTTATATACTAGAAGTTTATTACATATTATTATATATGTGTTTATTGAAATCCTGTAATTTATAGTAAATGTTGACGTTAATCCAGAAGGAAAAATGAAAACCATGTACTCATTATCTTTACTAATTTACTTTGTCATAAATATTCTAAGATCATGTTTGTTTATCAAATTCTCCTTTATAATTTCTACTGTTTGGAAATATTATCATAACACGAATCAAACCTTTCTTATCTGTGTTAAATGAAAATTAATTGTTTTCTATAATTAATACATTGTCACTGCATGTGTTGAATCAATTATGATGCATGAATTCTCCATTTCCTTGTCAAATCTCTGATTCTTTACCTCCGTGGATTAATATTTATGCATTAGTAAACAATTGATTACTTTGAAATTGGATTGAAAATGCATTTCTGTAAATCATTTATCACCCTAAATATATTTGTTTACAATTTTCTATATAATAAAGAAAAAAGAGTCTGGTGAAATTCAAGTGTTATTTCATATACCCTGAGATATATATTTTTGATTATTAATATTCTAAGTCCCATAGAAAAAAATAAAAGATAAAAAGTTATGGATAAATTTTGATGTGAAGATAGAAATGGACCTAAAGTTGTGAAATTTATAAAAATAAGACATATTAAATAAAATTTTGTTAAAACTGAAGCAAAAATGAACACGAATGTATCAGATAAAAACCTATAAGGTTTAGCTGTAAATATATGTTGGATTGTTTCACCAGTTAGAATTGTTAAATGTCTTTGGAAAACAGAACTTTATTTAAACTTTACAAATATTTTCAACTATGAATAATAACATATAAGTTAGTATTTAGCATAAACATCTTAAGAAATAGATGATAGAAATAGTATGTCACAATGGATGAAGAGAGCTTGAAAGTCTGGGTTCAAATCCCCCTAATTACATTTAGTTTAAGTATATATACTATACTTGTATTTAAATATTACAGATTTAGCCTGTATTCTGCTCATTCCTCTTCTGTGTATTTAAATGGTCTTAAGCTTTAGGGTATGAGGCGTCAGAATGACTTACAGTCAACATTGGTATGGCAACAAATTTGGCAAACAAGGATTTTGAACATGCCATCATCAGATGTTTAATAATATGGATGGTTGAAGAGTTGGAGAGTGGAGAAAAGTGATGCCTATACATTTATGTTTGAAGATTTTCTATCTTAATACAAACTAAGCACTGTTTATAAGTGGGTGTGGGAGATAATAACCCACACTAAGTGATGGGTGCTGGTTTTAGCACATAATATGTATATTCGAGATCATTTATCTTTTCACATGTATATGAGCATGTGTATCTGTTGTATAAAATGGAAGGAATGACTGAAAGGAGCTTGAATGTCTAAGTTCAAAACCCTTCTAATTACATCTAGCTTAAGTATTTAAATATCACATAATTATTAGTAAAATGCTCTTATCAGAAAATTTCAAATATTTACTAAGTTTGGGTTGTATTGGGATTAATACAATTTAATCTGCAAAAATCAAATTTCTTGCACTTCCACATTTGATCCCATTCCCTTTAGATAAATATATTTATGAATATTAGGCTAGAAATTGTCATATCATTTGTACTTCAGATATAAATTTGAAACTAAAAATTAATATACCTATTTATGTATTATAAATACCTATTTGTAGAATAACAGTTAAGACAGAAATCTGCTTAATAGATTGAACAAAGTCAGTGATTATCAATTAATAGAATATACAATATTCTTTATGGGGAACTAAAGACAAAACTTTTAATAAAGACAGTATTAATAGTTGACATTTCTAACTTTCAGAAGTGCACTGAGTGAATTTAAATAACTTAAAAATCATAATAAAGCATTTACAGAACTAATTGTGGATCAGATTTGAGTCAGCGCAATAAGATGATATTTAAAAAATGGCAGAAATTTACCAATAAATTTTGAACTGAGACTCAGTAATGTATTAAGAAAAAAAAAGAGAAAAAAATATTTAAAAATGACTTTTCTGTAAATGGTAATAAAATGATAATACAGTATAATGTAAATATCATAGCATTTACCACTTCCTTAAACACTTTATCAATACTTTTTATTTATATCAAAACTAACAATTTCAACTGTCTTGCAGTCATCATCAGAAGTATAATATTCAAATATATAATTAATACACTTATACACATATTCATATACATAATTAAATATACAAAATGGACAAAAATAAATATACATTTTAACCTGACTCTCCATAATCATATATTATGTATATGTGTATAGGTGTATTAATTATATAATTATATATATATATATATATATATATATATGAATATTGTAGCTTTGACGATGACTGCAGGACAGTCAAAACTGTTAATTTTGATATAAATAAAGAGTATTGATAAAATGTTTAAGAAAGTGGTAAATCGTATGATATATTAAAGTAGAAATCAATACATAGGAAAAGGAAGAAGAAAAAGAAAATTATATAATGTAAATAGCAAGGAATTCTGTAGAAGAAAATAAAAATCTCAAAATTATAAAACAACACCTTGATATTGGAAGAAAATGATGAAGCAACAATGGGAAGCATGATAACCCTATTAGTAAAAATATGAACAATATCATGAGGAGTGTGGGGAAAAAATCTTCAAAACACTATATAGTAATAAAGTCCAAGGAAACAAAGTAGCTCCTACAATTGACATGCATTTTAATGCTATTAAATCTATATAAAAAAAAGGGAAATAATAGATTGTTTAAAGAAATAAGATGAAAAAATGAAATAAGTGTTGGCAATGTTTTGTTAAATAATAAAAATATAACAGATTAATGGTTACATGCAACTGTTATTGATATTTAAGAAAGATGAATAAAAAGATATATTACAGATCTATCCATCTTTCATCAGTTCTATACAAAATATTTAGTAAGACTATTACCAATCTTTTTCAAAGGCTATTGAATTTTAGACATCCTAAAGAACAAAATTGATTTGATATTGAGTATGATACATTAGATTCCATATGTGTATTAGTAAAATATTTATAAAGCATGAATTGACATTAAGCATTGGTTGTAAATTATGAAAAGGCATTTGAATCTTTGATCATTTATTAGTAATTTAAATTTCAGGATATCAAACCTAGATCCAGTATATAATTGTAATCATATGTTGGATTATTTCTATTAAATGTCTAAACTTATCAAATGCATTCAACTATTGGGAAGAAATACAATACTATATATCAAATGGTACTATTCTTCTATTCTTCATATGGTTCTAGTCTGACAAGTGTCAGCATTAGCATGACAATCAAATGGTTACCTTCTTATTCATGAATATTGAATTTAAGATGACACTCTAACCAATTTGATATTCTCTCAAAGATGACAGGCTTCATAGTTAAGTATATGAAATTTCTATTGGTTATTGCCTTTAAAAGAATAACCTTATTGGTAAGAGCATCATCTTAAATTCAGTATTCATAAATCTAATGATCTCTGGTTCAATTGCTATGCTAGAAATGACAATAGTCAAATTAAAAACACCTGAAGAAGAGCGGAGAATAGTATCAGTCAAAATTTTGTGTTCCATTGCATTTAACAATTAATATTAGTTGGTGAAAATAGTCCGATGTATAATTATAGCTAAAATGCAATCTTCATAAATTTTCAAATGAACAATTGATCCAAGATAATTATGAAATTCTGAAGAATATTTGTCAAAATCAGTGTTAGTGATTAGGCCTCTTGTGACATTAAAGATTAACATTGATAAGAATGAGCAACATACCTATTCCATATACTTAAAAAAGTAAACAGAAATTGCTATATTTAAATAATTTTGTGAATTAAAATGGTAAAATAAGCAAATGAAATAAGCAGAGATTAATCAAGTCATTTGCATTTTATAAATAATTTAGTTATTTTTATAAATAACGACTTTTAGATAAAAACAAGAAAGCGGGATCTAAAATAAGGACTAAAAGTTAAAATTCAGTGGCTTTAAAAAAGTATAACAGTTAATGAGCCAATAATTATAAATATGGTCACATTATTGATGTATTATAGCAACACCATAAATGAAATTAATCATGAGAATTAATTTTGAATAGGATGCTTTTTTGATAGAAAGTATGCACTTGTGCTTGAAAGGAAATAAATATATATTATCAATACTTATTTAATGATTTGAGATTTGGATATTTAAAAAAGCAATACAAAGACTTCCAAATAATGCAGTAAAATAAGAGATTTCTATTAGGAACCAATAAAGACGAATTGAAAATAAGATAAAGGAGTGAGAGAGCAAAACAAATATTAAACATCGCTAAAAGAATATCACCAGAAAAAATGACAGTAGAGAAGCAACTGAAATCTTAAATTAAAACTCAAGAAATTATGAGATCTAAAAAAAGACTACATATAATGCATATGAATGAAATGTGCAAGTTGGTTAGAATAAAGCAAAAAAGAGAAAAAAAATGGATTTAAAAAACTTGAATCAATTCTGCGAGAACTTAAACAAGGAGTAGACTGGTAATGGGCGAAAATGATAATATATATACAATGTAGTAAAGATTTAAAATACATATTTATATTGAAACAGACAGATCGGAGAACCGATCTTCGTTTCAGGTGTTTTTATGTACGGTAATTCAAACCACTGTTCGCCCGCAGTGAGATTTTGTCTATTTTAATTCATAATAAAAATTAGTTATATATTCTATAGTTTATAGATAAATATGTAAAGTTTCCGTATATAAATGTCGCAAACCATGAAATAATATTTGTGTGTGCGTGGTTTGCGAATTTATATCATTTAATTTAAAGTTTCAGTGCGGGCGTATTTGTTTTAAATTTTAGTTTTAAAATTGTATAAAGTCGTTTAAAAATACTGATCAAAAATCACATTCCTTTGATCAGTGTTTTTAATTAAAATCTAATTGCACAAATGTTCAGAGCAATTAAGTTGTATTCAAAATTAGTAAGGAATTTTGATATGTAATTACTGTATCGATTTAAAAATAGGATATTAAATTAAAAGATTGCTAAAAACAGATAGTTGATTGTGGTCAAGCTGCATCGCTAGAGGCTAGAGAAAGTAGGCGGAGCCAAAAACAAAAACAAGTCGGTAAGGTCAGCAGTGGCAAATTCTAGAAAAAACTTGCATTCTAACTTTGGTCGTGTTTGAGTGAGGTAGTCTCGAGATAACACAGCAGTTAATAATAATTCAAATATCTTATTAAGAAGTTTACCAGTGAATCGCCATGTTCATGGGCTAATTGCCAGGAGCTGGTCTCTGCCTGCCAATATGGATCCTCGTGCCGCTGTTTGATCATGTTTCATATACTTCAGAATTTCCAACTTCCAATCTCAAAATTTACTATGCCTTACAAATAACTTTCAAAAATGCGCGCCTACGTTACAAGCCAAGCTGGATGAAGAAAAAGAGAACTTTGTTACATGAACTTTAATTTTCTTCCGTGCTTAATATTATTAATCAAGTGAATCATATGTAAGTCTTTATATCATTTATAGTGCTATTATTTAACCTGTCAGTAAATTTTCTTTTCTTTTTAACCCTCTGCTCTAGTCTTTAGAAATAATTTATAACATTCGTAATTAATCGTAATAATCATTTAAATGAATGCATTTATATTGTTTTGTGTATTGCTTATTCCATAAACAAACGATGCCAATAGTAAACTAGTGTACTATAACGATCAAGTTATTTTAAAAGTAATCCCACTTTCTGAATTAAATATTCTTACACATTCCGAGTTGATAAATGTCAAGTCACTTTATTATTCTATGTTAAGTTGTTATAAAATTACAATCTAAGTTTCAATCTTAAATATATATATAATAGTTTCAAAGTGTTCATTAATGTTATGTATGATATGAGAAATAATTCATTGCATAATTTGATACTATCGCTACCGCCTGTTAACCCGGAGGGTTAGAGTTTCAGAGTAAATTTAACTAATCTTTGTTCTCACCGTCAGTTAATTTCGCTATGTTTTTATTGGGATAAGGATCTCAGCCTGTGGCGTAGAAACAGACAAATAGTTTCCAGGTTTTATATAATTTCTTTTAAAAAATCCGCTTCAAGTATTCGTCCTTCACGTCTGTGGCAATGCCTTCCCTTCGCTGAAGTTAGCGTCTCGCCATTCTACCATTGGGGAATGAAAGCAGTTTTTCTTTCCCGGTAATCTCTTGGATCACCGGGGTTCGAAATGACCCCGGCTGGTTGTCGTGTCCCGGAACTACTTGGGGGCATTAAGCCTTGTCAAAGAACAAGCCGCCCGGTATTCCGTTAATGCACCGCAATTGATTACTGTAGGGCTCTTGAATATAGGCAACCACCAGTTCATATATTTTCCACGTCGTATTTATATAAAACCACCAGTTCATCTATTTCCCACGTCGTATTTATATAAAACCACCAGTTCACCTATCTCTTATGTCGTAGTTATATAAAACCATCTCCACTGTTCGTCTACGTTTCGGCTCGAGCCTATTCAAATAAAATAAGTAAACAAAAATCTTTAGATAAATATTTTTTCCAATGCTCTAATACTCTGATTCTCTTAACCACCCGTCAATCATTTAACTATCCAGCTATTGGCATAAGTTTGTTTATTAAATAAAACGTTCACTAAAGACTAGTAGCCAAATACAAGAGGATTTATGAAGTCTTACCGTACTGTCTAACACTATATTTATATGCTGTATATTTCTATTATATAACATTATATTCGTGTGCTTTCTATTTGTCTTATTTAACACTATATTTATATGCTTTATATTTTGCTTATTAAACACTTTATTTAATCTTAATCTTTGTGTCCTCCACCTTATTACTCTCTAAGTCTATTTAGCCACTTACTGTCTGTATTGGCAACTTAAATATATACGTTACATGAATGACCGTCCCAGTATCTATAGTCTAGTAAATCTATATATCATTAACTGTAAGAATTTGTCCATGTTCTAAGCTGAGCTAGAAAAGGGATAACCCTGTGCTGGTGTAAAGTCATCATCGGTTGGTCATGCCGGGGTTTGGGTTTGAATTCAGTTGGCGTTTTTGGAATTTATTCTTAAACGTGGGCTGGGTTTGAACTCGGGTACTGTGTATGAGTAAGCGTGGTGGATTTATACCGGTACAA
>JAQFVV010009466.1:0-12546 GCA_028023455.1 Epiperipatus broadwayi | reverse complement strand
CTTGCCACTCTGTCCAATACACCATCAATCTCCACAATATTGTTCTTCCACTTTTTATTTATAATGAATCCTACTACACTTGTATTTCCTATATGTGTGCCTTTATAATAGAGTATATGTCCACTTTTTAAATCAATTGTTTCTTCTCCTTTTCTTCTAACTTCACAAAGTCCAATAATGTCCCATTTAATATAAGACAATTCTTCTTCTAATTCTTGCAATCTTCCTTCACTTGAAAGTGATATGCAGTTGTAAGTACCTAAATAAAAAGTCATCATCAAATGGCAGCCTGGGTCCGCAATCAGGGGATTCTTAGCACCCTCCGCCTTCAGCCACCAACCGCTGCCTTGATTGGTGACTTTACAGTCTCCTGGGAATAAGGGCCATGCTTTATTTTTGTCTGTCATAATTGTATATATGTATTGGAAAAATATTTATCATTTACACAAACATTCATTCTGCCTTATCAGGCACTGAGTGTTTCTTGATCTTAAACTCAGAGGTAAAAAGCCAATAAACTCACCCCACTGGCTAATGCATGTTGGTGAGCAGCCCATCCATGTTTGTATACTATATGAATAATCACATAGTAATAACAGCTGCAATGACAAGAACGTATGGAGTTGACTATACTCTTAAGATCTATGTATAAAAACATCAAAATCTAAACAATAACAAATATAGAAAATACTGATTATGAAAATTTGTATAGACATTTTTTTGGTGGAATACTTGCTAACTATAATTCATTGATATGGTTATTTAATACCATTTTCAAAAAGCTGATGCCTATAATAAAAGCATCCATCTGGATATCATTCTTTTATTTTTTAACCAATTAAGATGACATGTTTTCAATCTACTAAGGAAGCTTCAATGTGACATGTGTTAAGTTCTTTTTTATCTATATTAAAGCCAAATTGTATATTGCAGTTCTAAACAACCCAATCACTAATGCCTTCCCTCCATATTTGCCCCCTCCCCCCATATCACTGCTTCTTTCATATAAGAATAGATTCTTTTCCACAGCTCAAGCTTTTGAGTATTCTGATTTATTAATTACATAATATTCTGATTTATTAGATAAATTATTGCAATATCAAATCTTTTATTGACATATCAATTAAGGATATAACTAAAAATTTATTCTTGTAAAAATGTTGTACATTATTGTTTATCATTAAAACTCTAACCAAATGATTAAAATTTATGTTAATTTACTACAGAATACAATTTTAACCAAAACATATTAACTAAACTCATATGTGAGCAGCTTCCTTAAATTTTCTTCTTTGTATCTTTTCTTCTCTATCCAATAGTTTTTGTATTTTCCCAATTGAACTTATGTTCATTGGAACATACATGGTATGCTGTCTTAGACACATCTGTTTTCTCTTTTTTAATCATCAGTTTCACTTCTTGCAAGTGCTTTTCAATGATATGACTGGTCTCATCAATATATGTTCTTCCACATTCACATAGTATTTCAAAGATGCGGTTTTTTTTCTTCAATATTTCAAGTTTAGGCTTTATAGACGTTAGAATTTCTCATAATGTGGTATGGCTCTGAAAGCTGTTCTGATGTTATGCTGATTGCAGATTTTCTTTAATTTATCTGCTATTTTTGGAATGTATGGGAACACTACAATAAAAATAATTTTCTTTTCTCTTAATGTTTCTTTTTGTTGTCTATTTAATGTTTTCTTAATAACAGCTAATGGATAACCATTTTCATAAAAGTTTGTTCTATATAGATCTTTTCTTTTTTCAAATCTTTGGTTTCTGAACAAACCTTTTTTTGCTCTATTCCATAGTGATATTATAACTCCATGTTTTGTATTTTAGTGTGTTTGGATGTATAGATTAGGTATTTTCCTGTATGTGTAGGTTTTGGTAAGCTGTAGTTTAGATTTTGCCATGAGGGAGTGTTGTCACAAGAGCATCTAAAAATGCCAATTTTTGTTCTTGTTCTGATTCTATTGGGAATTTAATTGAAGGAAATATGTTGATGTGTTTCCAGGAAATTTACAACAGTTCTTCACCATGTGGCCATACAACAAATGTATCACCCACACAGCAAAACCAAACATTAGTTGGATATGGAGTAGTTTTATGGGCATGGTTTTGAGTTCTTCCATGTAAATATTGATAATCAGGAAAGGCAATGGTGGGCCCATATCCATTCATTAATTGTGTTGGAATAATTTTGTTATACTGAAAGTAGGTTGTTTTTATTCAGAATGTTAATAGCTACATTATACTATCAATAGGAAAAGCTGTTCTGATATATAAACTAATATCACCATTTAATCTTTTTTTTTACAATAGACAATGCTTCTTCATATGGTACATTCATGAAAAACTTTTCACATCAAAGCTTAACAGCAAGTCAGTTTTTTCAATTTTCATTTTCTTGATTAGAATCTCTGACAAAAGATTGGGCCTTGTATGCCAAAGGACTTTGAACTTTGAGAAGAAATCTTGCAAAATTTTGGCAAAGTGAATGTCTAGAACTAACAATAGGTCTTAATGAAACATGATTCTTAAGAATTTAGGTCAACCATAAAGATAAAAAATATTGCTGAAATATATTATTTTACTTTTTTGTAAATCAGTAAAGTACCTGTGATTCTTTCTGAGTAATGCTTGTAACTTTGTTTCTGTACTTTATATTGGATTTTTTCCACTTTTTTATATTGCCCTGCTGTAAAGAGTTCTTGTATTTTGTTGTCATAATCAGTGGTATCCATTACAACTGTTGCATTGCCTTTGAGGAAACTTGCTAACTTGCATGGGCATATTAAAAATCATAATGTACCAAGCAATGTACCAACTTCAACTGTTAAATATCTCAGTTCTAAATGTATAACAGATACTGAATTTTTTTTTTGAAAGAGGAATAACCATTGCCATAACACCATCTAATATTCCTATATTAGATATAATTGCAGACACTTAGGAAGTCACTCAAAAATTGTCTTTAGAAGAAGCAGCATAATTACACTGGAGAATAAAAAGAACACTTGATAAGCAACAAAAATTGAAGTCAAACATATCCTATGGTGAGAGGAAAGCAATTAAATCTCTCAAAGTAGATAAATTTATAATTATTTTCCCTGCTCACAAAGACATGAAACAGTTGTAATGGATACAACTGATTATAACAACAAAATACAAGAACTCCTCACAGCAGGCCAATATAGAAAAGTGGCAGATACTGAATAGAGAAACAAAGTTACAAGAATTACTCAGAAAGCATCACATCTATGTCACTGATTCGATAAAAAATAAAATAACTTTATATTTCAATTCGATAAAAAATAAAATAACTTCATATTTCAGCAAAATTTTTCACCTTTATTATCTACCTAGAATCCATAAGGATTATGTTCCATTAAGATCTATGGTTAGTTCTAGAGATTTACCTTGTCAATATTTGGCAAGATTGCTTCTTAATGTTTTAGTCCTTTGGCATAAAAGACATTGTTCTTTGGGGATTCCAGACTTTTTGTATAATTAATCAAGAACATAAAAATTGAAAGAACTGACTTACTTCTAAGCTTTGGTGTAGAATGTTTATTCACAAATGTGCCATGTGAAGAAACATTAGCCCTTGTAAATGGTGATAATAGTTTAGAAAGCAGACCAGCCCTTCTTATTAATAGTATAATGGAACTATTGACATTTTTCATAAAAACAATGTTCTTTCAATATAACACAGAATTCTTCTAATAACATCAAGGAATGGCTAAGGGTTAGCTATTGTCTCCCCTGATCAACAATATTTACATGGAAAAACTTGAAACCTTAGCTATAAAAATTATTTTATATTCACCTAAAGTTTGGCTTCACTATGTGGATGATACATGTGTTGTATTGCAGCATGGTGAAGGACAGTTAAAAACTTTCTGGAAACACATCAACAATATAGCCCCTTCAATTAAATTCCCAATAAAATATGAAAAAAACAAGAATTGATATTTTAGATGTTCTTGTTCCAAGATTTCCTCATGGAAAATCAAAACTACAGTTTACTGAAAACCTATATGGACAGAAAAATACCTACCCTATAATCCAATCACAGTAGAAATACAAAACATGGAGCTTTGCTATCACCATGGAACAGAGCAAAAAAAGTTTATTCAGAAACATTGAAATGGAAACATCTATATTGAACAAAATCTTATGAAAAATGTTTATCCATCAGCTGTTATTAAGAAAATGTTGAATAGACAAGAAACTGAACCATCAAAAGAAAAGGCAGTTATTGGTACTGTAGTATATCCATACAGTTCAAAAAATCTGACAAATTAAGTAAAATCTGCAATCAGTATAACATCAGAACAGCTTTCCAGAGCCATACCACACTACAAGGTATTCTAACATCTACAAAGCCTAAACTTGAAGTGCTGAGAAGAAAAAACTGTGTCTATGAAATATAATGTGAATGTGGAAGAATGTATATTGGTAAGGTGAGTGGTCTGGTCTCATTGAAAAGTGTTTGAAAGAACACAAACTGGTGATTAGAAGAGAGAAAACAGATGTGTCTAAGATAACAGACCATGTAATAGTCAATGAACATAAGTTAAATTGGGAAAATACAAAAATATTAGATAGAGAAGAAAAGGTACAAAGAAAAAAATTTAAAAAAGCTGTTCACATGATAATTGCCAAAAAGTCCCATAAGCCAACCTAGTGTGGCTATACATAATGTATAGAAACCACTAATCAATTTTCCTCATAGAAGAAAATGGAGAAATCTGGAGGAACATTATAGATAAATATACAAAATTTCTACAGACTGTTGCTTTTGGCAGGATGACTCAGTTGGTTAGAGTGTTAACTTAAAATTCAATACTTAAGTATCTAATGGTCCATATTCAAATCCCATGCTAGTACTGTCACTGGTCTGGCCAGCAACACCTGAAGAAGAGAGTAGAATAATACCTCTCAAAATATTGTGAATATACTAACCTGCTTGATGTGCTATGACTAACAGTTGATTACTTGGAGTATTTAAATAAAGTTAAATTTTACTAAAGACATTCAATACACATATTAGATGATGGAAATAATCCAATATAAAAACACAACTAAATACATAATAGTAATAGCAGTAGCAGGAGCAGTAGTGGTAGCTGCAGCAACAACAATATAAAAGATATTTATCTATGGATTTAATATGTAATGGTCAGAATTGTGTGATCAGTCAACAAGATTCAGAGACCTAGAAAAAGTACTTCAAACACAGCATGTTTGGGATATGGTAGTCATGGAACAGTACTAAGCTTTAACCTATTTTCCAGTGCTCCAAAATCTCCACTATCTGACCAACGCTCCTGATGCTACTAATGGTATTCGTTTTTCTTTGGTCCCGTTGGTCAGGGTAAAACAAGGACTCTATCAATTCAAACTCAACCTGTCATGCACTTTAATTATTAAATTAATCTAAGATACTCACCAGCTCCATCAGAACATAACACTTTGATACAGCTCAGAATATTATTTTAATATTTCATCGGTTTTGAATATACATATAGATTATATTTAAGTGTGGATATAGTTGGGTGCATGTGATGAAACAGGGAATGACACCACAACTCTATAGATATACATGATTTATTAACACCATTCAGTAGAAGATAGAAATAATAATAACAGTGTTTGGATCTTATTATGATCCATGTATGGGCATTACATAGGAACCAAAAATTAAGAATTACAATGATATTGAAATATCAGTTATTATACATGTGTAAGCATTACAAAGAATTATCTATTGACTATGATAACAGTATTTGTGGATCAGTAGGATAAATGTACAAAAATCACATATCAATAATGACAACAACAGTTATGAACAAGAAATAATAATTACCATATTTAAACATCAGTATTATATGTGTGTGGGCATTACAATGAGGTCGTACTGTCAATAAAGACAACAGAAGTTATGAACCAGAAACAATAATTACAATAATATTAAATCTCAGTATTAAATGTGTGTGAGTATTTCAATAATGACAACAAAATTATGAACCAGAAATAATAAGTACAATAATATTGAAACATCAGCATTAGTTGTGTGTGTGCATTACAATGAAGTCATACTGTCAATAATGACAACAACAATTATGAACCAGAAATAATAATTACAACAAATAGTAAATATCAGTATTATATTTGTGTGTGAGCATAAAACAACTTTTTATGTTGATAATGATAATATTTGATCAAAAAATATGCCACTATAAAATTAATATGCCAATTGTCAAGAGTAAACACGAATACCTGGTTATATTAAGTTAGAGACCAGAAATATATATATATATAAAACAACTTTATGTGTGTGTTTACATACATAGGGGAAGTTAAGTATTTTTTTTTATTATTATATTTACTTTTAGTATTCCCAGCAGGAATTATTGACCAAAGCATAATTTTAGCTCCCTCTATTATTAACAGTTATATGACAAATATGGTTTGTCTATCCCACACAGAATTACCAACAGGCATGATCAAGAAATCTAATTACAGAAGACAGTGGCATCTGGGTTTGAATTGGGTGCCGGCTATATTATTATTGGCATTGGCAGATGGTCAATCTCCATGTCAAGCAATAAAATATATAGAGAAGTTCCTATGAAAGCCCATTTGCAATCAGCATGGCATGTGTAAGAAATAATAGAGTGTGGGCTTTGAATCCCTATCATCATAGAGTACCCATTTATCGGCCCAGAAGCATGGCTATCTCCAGGAGCTATCTCCAGGACCGGTAAAAATATCCATCTGGCAGCTCGCATAGCATTACTCAACATATATTCATATATTCATTATTAAAAGTCGTTATAGGCACAGATCATTCTACTAAGCAACACTGATATATTTGCCCATAAAAAAGCATTAACTCATATCTGTATAGATATTTTCTTAAGCCTGTATTTAATAAGTAATAATGGGAAAATTTAAGATAACCATATTTTATAGGCTATAAAATGCCCATGTGCATAAATATAAAGTTTAACTACAAAATTATCATCGTAAATTACTAAGGAGTCAAAAAAAATACTACTACTGAGATAATAATTTTCCCCTAAAAGTATTCGTCACTAAATATATATATATATATATATATATATACTATATATCTCACTATATATATATATATAGTGAGATGAACACATACTTTTGTAATAAGTAATATTGCCCATTTTATATTTAAGAAAAAGAAGCATGATTATTATTATTATTTTTAACACACAAATAAATGTATATATATATATATCATTTCATTTAATTGTCATAAAGAATCTTAATCAAATCTCAATTAAACAGATAATGATTTTAACAATCATTTATATTCTTAATTTCTATTAACAAGGTATATATGAATAGATGGCAAATTTTAATTCAGATATTTGATTTTCTCTCTCTTTTTAAAAAAATAAATGACATTTTTTTCTAGCAAGAATTGGATGAATGATTTAAAAAATTCAAGTTTGACTTTTTGTTACTTTACAATTCTAAAATAGTTATGCTTCTCCCATTTAAGATTAGAGATAAACAAACAAATTTATGCATAAATTGGTTTAATAGTAAAATATAATTTGTACCATACTTGTCTGGGTGGCATAGCTAACATTAATCAATAAAGTGTATATTTTTATAATTAAAGAAAACATACTGGCATATTTTAAAATAAATAATAAAAACTGTATTTATAAACTTATAGCATTTTTATGCCATTTAAAATTAGACATTAAAATCTTTTTTTACCATTAATAAGTAGAAATATAGTTATAACATAGATTTACTTGTTAAAAAATAAAAAAAAATTAAAACACTCATACATATATATCACTGTCTTCTTGAAACACATTCCCTGTTTTTAAGATATAGTCTTTTACTGAGCAGTTACAAATCTGTGAATTTTAAACTTAGATAGTCTAGAGTTTTTTTATTTATAGAAGGCATGTTAATTATCTTATCTGGAAGGATTAAAAATTTATACTTGCTGTTTGATGTTACTTTGATGAGGCAACTGTCTCCTTAGGGGTTCACACTTATTTCAGGATCAACCTTTGGCTTTACTGGACATAGGACAGGCAGGATTCAAAGTTGGTTCTCCATTTTTTTCAGCAGCAGCAACATGGAATCAATATATTTTTTCCTTCCTACAGATGCACTTTCTGGAAATTTTCCCTGAGAGGGGAATGATAAAAGTGTCTACTCAGGGGTCATGATGATTATCTGACATCAGCTTAAGTTCAATGTCTATTAGAGAGAGTCACTTTGACTTTCACTTTGACTCTTAAAAACTTTTTTTACTCTTCTTTTGGCTTTTTAATTTTGACTCCAATAACTTTTACTTTCTTTGATTTTTACTTTTTTACTGCTTTTGATCTTTACTTTGACTGTTGAATTTTTTTTTTACTTTTCTTTTGACATTTTACTTTTGATTCCAACAACTCTTTACTTTGACTTTCTTTGACTTTTTTTGACTGACAACAACTCTCTATCTAGAAAAATAGCCCAGTATTTATAATCCTGTAATTTTAAACAAAACTTTACTCAGCACTACAAAAAAATACTGACTCTTTGTTTACTGTTAATTTTCTTTTTAACATAGAGATCATAAATGCCTTCAGATTCAACCTTTGTTAGAAATTAAAATAGACTGTTTGACTGATTTTTAATTTAAACTAGTTAGCAAAATTCTATTAAAATTAAATTAAGGTATAAAAATTTTGATTGCATTTTTAACTGCCTTTAAAGATGAGAAATAATTAACATTTCCATGCAACTATATGAATGTTTCAAAAAAAAAAAAAATAGAATCATAAAAATGTTATTTGCAAAAAAAGAATGAGTCAACTTATATTTTCCATTTTTTTTTGTCTTTTAGGAAAAACATATAAGACAAAAGAAATATATATGTTCTTTTCCAAATATATAACTAAAAAAATGTATTTCAATAAAACAAAATATATATGCCCTCTCATTCAATAACCCACACACATGTATCTGTATATTATATTCTAACAAAAAAATAGAAAAATTAAATATTTGATCTATAAAATCTAGATATATCTTATTTTTAAACAACTATCATGAAGCTCTGTGTGTGCCTACACACTGATTGCTTCAAATAGAATAATGATATTTTTTTAGTTCTATATTGTTTTCAGTAAATCCAATTAAAGATTTAAAATAGGCATGATCAACAAATGTCATATCTCATTTGCAGTTTTAATTCAATTAATTTTAAGCTTTCTTGTGAGTTATTTACCTCAAAATTTTGCTGGATTTACAATTTGACAAGAAGTAAATATTGTATATTTATTCTAGGTTTCTGTTAATAACATATCAGAAAAAACTATAACTTTCAATACATAAGTAAATAAGTGCAGATATAAGTAACATCTTTGTGGTAATTATCTGTCTTTTAAACTTAATTTTTTTAAAGTTATTATAGTATTTATATAAAATTTAAAATCTTTAGAAAGCAATAACTTAATTGTAATATCTATCATAAATGATTTGAGACATTTAGTCATGTAACTGGTTTAATAAAAAAAATGAGAATAAAATTATGTCCAAGTAGATTTTAAGTGCAGATATTTTTTTTTTGATAATCCTCAATAATAATTTTTTTTAAAAGTTTGGACATATGCCATTATCAATATAATAAATATTACATAGACATATCTGATTAATATTAATTAACATATTTCACTTGTGTTCTAATCCAGCAATATCTATTCATAATTAAAACATGGCTAAGTTTCATCTTTTTAAAAATGTCGGCTTTATTATGTCATGTTTGTTAATGGATTACAATTAGTTTTGATCAAAAATATCTATGTAATTTAGAACAAAATATTTACCATGCTTTAATTATATTACTTAGGATATATCAATCCCTAATCAAGCTGTTTGATGTATGCAAGCACATTTACCAGATAGTTTTGTCATAAAAATGATTCTGTGGGGCTCAAAATACAGGTAAACATAATTAGGAACTTATATGATAACTGTCTTTACAGTTAAAAATTACTAAAATCCACCCAATTAATTTTTGAAATTGTTTGTTCTGAAAAAAAAGGCATAAAATTAGACTTCACAATTGTGCATTCCAAAGAAGTGATTACAATATAAACAACTTTATAAAAAAAATTAAAGTCCTGTATCATGTTAACATAGATTGAGAATATTAATGTGATAAAACTACATCAGTTTATTGGAAAAGTCATTCCCTCATAGTGATGGAATGTATCTGAAAAAAAAAAATTTCAGATTATCAATTCACATTTCACAATCTAATATTGGAAAAATGTATTCATTTCTCAAGCATTTGATGCTTAACAATTCTTTTTGACATTTTTTCAAATCGAATCATTTATTTCTTATCACCACTAATTTATTTTGAGAGAATTTTTAATAAAAATTAATATTTGAAAAACCATATACTTTTATGATCCATATTGTTTTTTGATCTTCTACTATGTTATATTTAACTACATCATATCTATTTTTAACATAATTTTTATTAAAACAGTATATGGTTATGTGATTTAAAACAGTTTATGTGAATAGAAAAAAAACATGGGTCAAAAAACAAACAGATCATTGAAAGAATTCAGAGACTATTATGAGAAAAGATAATAGTACATGGAGAGTTGCAATCTTAAACTGAATTCCAATATATTGTAAAAGACCTAGAAATATACCACATATGAGATGGATGAATGAAATAAGAAAGGTAGCTGGCATGATATGGAGGAGAGAGGTTAGACATTGGAGAAAGATGAATTTGGAGAGACCTTTATCTTGCAGTGGATTGGTAATAGTTGAAAATGATGATGAAGGATATACAACATATTACATAAATAAAATATCCATTAATTAAAAACAAAATTGTAATTATAATTGAAATAATAAATTTAACGGTTTACAAACTATTACAAACAATCCTTAAATCTGCAGAAGTACTTTCAGTTAATTTCTTAAACCTGCCTCAACTGCCATTAAATTCAAAAACAAAAGCAGAAGCAAACATCATCAATTCAAATTTCATGAATCTCGTATTTTAATGTTAGCAGCTTGTCGATTTATTAAATGCATTTTATTCCTGTTTATAAAAATTGCCTCTTTAATTTTTCTTTTACTATGGTTTCTCTTTTCATGAAGAATTTTCACATTTTCAAAATCAAATTTCAATTTATATTTACATGTTTTTTCATGATCAAAGAAAACTGAAGGATATATTAAATCACCATTATTTTTACTTTTTACATGCTTGTATAACAATTCATGCTCCTTCAATTTCTTCTCAATACTGCACATAGGTGAATCTAGGTGCAGTATTGAGAAGATATTGAAGGAGCCTGAATTGTTATACAAGCGTGTAAACAGTAAATGTAAAAAGTAAAAATAATGGTGATTTAATATCTTCTTCAGTTTTCTTTGATCACGAAAAAACATGTAAATATAAATTGAAATTTGATTTTGAAAATGTGAAAATTCTTCATGAAGAGAGAAACTATAGTAAAAGAAAAATTAAAGAGGCAATTTTTATAAACAGGAATAAATGCATTTTTACGAAGCTCCTCGTAGACATCTGACATCACTCTAACTCTGCCAGTTCTTATGCTAAAAAATTCGTTTGATAGGTATTGTATAGGTTTTTAAAAGTTCTGTAAGATGGTGACCTCTTCCGATTTATTTTACAAGTAAAAAATTAAAAAAATGCATTTAAACCTAAACAAAGAAAGAACATGAGTTTTGATTGGTTCTTAGCATGCTCTCAGCCAAAAAAGACATTCTGATTGGCTGGAAAGAACAAAGAAACTGCCTGATCAAAGAAAATAAAAAAAAACGCTGAGATTTTCATTTCGAACATGATATAAATTATTATAAAATTATATTTATGGAAATTACAAATTATTTTCAGAGAGAATAATAAAAAAACAAAAATTATTTTCGAAAAATATTGAAGATTTTAGTAAAAATATTAAAGAAATATTTAAAAGAAATATTTACTTTTCTATAACGTAAAAGTCGACCTTTTTGTTTATATTACAGCTTTTATGTTGCCGAAATTGAATATTTTAGAATAAATAAATAGCAATTTATTTTTGAAAGAACTTTCGTTCTCTTCATAACCTGAAAAATTAGTAATATACTTTTTATAAACGTATCTGAGTTGAATTTAATATTATAGGTGAATATGTTTTAACAATAGGCTTTGTCTTCAGTTTGTGAGTTGGCCAATTAAAAGATTTGATTTTTACCTCATACAACCAATAATATAATTAGTGGTTAAAAGGTTAATAAATCGGCAAGCTACTAACATTAAAATACGAAATTCATGGAATTTGAATTGATGATGTTTGCTTCTGCTTTTGTTTTTGAATTTAATGGCAGTTGAGGCAGGTTTAAGAAATTAACTGAAAGTACTTCATGCGGATTTAAGGATTGTTTGTAATAGTTTGTAAACCGTTAAATTTATTATTTCAATTATATATATATATATATATATATATA
>JAQFVV010009465.1:0-12554 GCA_028023455.1 Epiperipatus broadwayi | reverse complement strand
TGGTACTAATGACTTCCGAGCAGTAAAAACAAATATGAATTATAATGGCTTGTTGGTGATTTAAGAAGTAGAAGTTTAACTTGTGTTCTACAAGTCTTTCTGCCCTATAAATAATCCATGGAACACAGGGAAAGCCAGGTCAGGACACAGCCATGAACCTTTGGTGTTCC
This sequence comes from Epiperipatus broadwayi, assembly GCA_028023455.1. Lineage (NCBI taxonomy): Eukaryota > Metazoa > Onychophora > Udeonychophora > Euonychophora > Peripatidae > Epiperipatus > Epiperipatus broadwayi. Next base: position 12,384 of record JAQFVV010009465.1, on the reverse strand, counting down.
AAATATAATAACAAGCGAGGGAGGAAGTGATTTCTTCCTATATATTTAAAATAACAATAAAATCATCAATGTGACAAGCCTACGAAACAAAGGTGGCTCGTGTTAACAACGTTTAGAAAGTGATGATTCAATGATCATCGTACTTAATTAAGAAAACCTAAATTATATAAGAAATGTTTTACATAATGACCTGATGATGTCAGATTAGAATCAAACTGGCTTGGAATAAAAGTGCTTGAACACAATTATATAATTATACTAATCATATCCTAAATACCATGCCCTCCCTGAATATTAAAATAAAATACAAAATTCAAACTGGAATACATTTATTTTATTCTTTTTTTTTTTATCTACCTTTAGTAAAACATTTTAATATTATCAATATGAATAAATAACTTTGTGACTCAAATAAAATAGCCGGGAGCATATGTTATAAAATGAGCTAATAATAATTATCAGCCATTGGTAAAATAGTAAACATTTAATAATTTAATTCTAATAGGCAATAATTAAACTATAAAATTTAATACAATATTATTTTCATAATGTAAGTTTAACGAAAGAGATTATCGAGTTGAAAGTATTATTGGTATATAATCAAAATAAATGATACTAATAATCATTCAAATAAATATATAAATAAAGTTAATTAAAATGAACTACCATCGTAAGAAAAGGAAAGTTAACAAAATATTAATTTTAAGACTAGAGATAAGAATAGAGAATTGCTATAAAAATTAAGACATTGTAAAGTGAGGATAAATTTTAACAGCAGTTAACTTAAAATATGATTTAAGGTAAAGTTCATAAACAGGCCAGAAAGTTGCGGTTCAGAAAATAAAGATATTACCAGTCCTTCCATGATTTGTTCATTAATTTACACGGCAAAGTCCGGTGGGTTTAAAAGACAATGTAGGTGCGCATTTAACTCATATGAATAGCATTTGTATATTGGTTTCCTTAATATTTTAGCAGCTCACGATTGGTATGGAAATTTCTAATTAGCAGCTACATGTTGAAGATTTTATGGGAACTCCGGGGTCCAGCAATTAGATCCCCAATGTTAGCCATGCACCATGCTGAAAAGACTATAAAAATTCATAATTAAAAGTGACGTAGCTTCAGGTAGTAATTCTGAAAAAGTAATGACTTCTTTTTTAAAAAAACTTTTGCGGGCTATTTATACCTTTCCTGCGGTTTACCGCCCATTCTGACTCTGATGCCTTCAGGCTAAAACTTTTTAAATTATTGCAAGTTAATATTTTTGTTAATTGATTTCTGATCCATTCCTCCGATAAGTCTTTCAAATCAATTAACTTTGAATTCATTTTCTATTTAGAAAATGAATTTGTAAATCTGAATAAATGATTTTAATTCAAAACCGTCCTTACATTTTAAATTATCATTTTAACTAATTAATAAAAATTCCCCATTGTCTTTGGGAAAGGATGATCTGAAAGTTTATCGAAAGAATGTAGTTTTTAATCACAGAAATTTGAACAAAATGGTAAAAGTAAAAATAAAACATTCCCATGTAATGAAACTTTATAATGAATATATGTAGTTAAATATTCATAAATATATCCATGCAATTGCAGTATACATGTTTTCATGAATAATTTTATCATGAAGTTATTAATAATATTAGTTAGCTTAAATATAAAATAATTGGCTTAACAAATGTTTAAATAGTAATCTGTTTTAATCGAAACTAGCGTATATTGAAACAGTATAAAGCCCCATTACATTCGGAAATTCACTGTTAGTGATAGGGTTTGAAGTAGGACTAAAGGTGGGTTCTCATGAAGCTCGGATCGAACTTAGATCCAACTGCTTCACTATGAATAGGAGAACATAAATTGCCCTCGAAAGTGCTAAGATTCAGTAAATACCCATTCATTAATAGCTTTTCTTAGGATAGTGTTTAAATGCAGATATTTATAAATTCTAGTGGTTTAAGAAAAGTTCATTACATTTTTAAATAAATTATTTTATAGAATTAAAGCAAGATTGAATAATATTGCCATTACAAAAAACTTTTTTACAAATATATCTTTTTTAATAGAATACAAATTTTTACATTATAAAATAATAATCCACATCTCAGAAAATTACTTTCCTTTAAATTTCATCACTTCATAGATAAAGGAAAAATTAAATAAATTAATTCCGAATAAAAATATCAGATACCAGTTCTAACTTTTTGTTTTCACATAACTGGTAAACTTGACTTTTTTTTTAAAATTACTCATGGGTTAAAAATAAGATGACTTTTATAATATAGATAAATTCAAGAAAAATATATCTTGTTGATAGTTTTTTTTTTTTAATGTTACAGAAAATTTCTGCATTACTTTTGCATCTAACGAGTATTTTTTTTTAAAAAAAAAATTATACATTCTATTTCTAGAAGTAAATATTTTTTTAAAAGATTTTTTATTGTGCTTGAAAATGATTTTACCTTTTTTTATACGTTATAAAAGTATGTTATGATGTGTGTTAAATCATCCCTTCGATTATAAGCGTTTCCTCATTTTTCTCAACCGATTTTGAAGTTATTATTGTAAGAGATCTTTTTATTGTTGATATACTATTATGATTAAGTACGTTCATCAATATGACACTCACTATTTTTTTTTATTGTTTTAAGATTTTATTTTTCAAGCAAGTAAATGAATGTTTATTTTTAAGACATGATGGATAAAAGTATTCATCAAATATCTGAATGTATAAAGTGCACAGAATTAAGTGATCATTACTTGTTAGTGATGATAAAGTACAAGTGGATACACTTGTGAAATCATGAATAATAATAAAAGATTAGGCTATGTTTTATTGTAATTTCTTGAGATAATGAATAAAATTATATATTTTTTTGTATTTGTATCTCTTTCTCAATTAATATATAATAGGGTCTTATTAATACAAATTATAGTATTTAATTTGCCTTTTATGAAATATCAGAAACTACTATGTGAATAGAATAAATTAGATCATGTCCAATTTGAATTCTAAAATTTTTAAATAGAGCTATCTCACTTTCCTCATTTCATTTTTTTAAAAAAATATGTTAATTTGCAAGATCCTCAATTTTTTTTCAAAAAGAGTTGTGTAAAAAAAATTTCTTTTGAATAGCAAGCTGAAAAAAATGAATTTTGTAAAGAAATTTATCATTCTATCTGAAGATCAGAAAAAAATCCGGGATTCAACAAAAATATTTTTTTGAATGAGACTGAAAAAAATTGAATTTTCTCAACAAATCCATCATTCCATCTGAAGATCAGAAAAACTCTGGGAATTGAAACTCAAAAATAAACTTATTTAGTAAATGTACTTTCTTAATAAACAAACTGAAAAAAACTCATAATATTTTTTTTTATTTTTTAATATAGTGTGTATGCTTTGTAAGGGTCTCTTACAATTCAACCTTTGTTCATCAAACTCCATTTACATTGTAAATTTAGTTAATAGGTGGTTAATCGTGAATTTTCATTTATGGAATAAATAAATCCACACAAACATATATATATATATATAGAAGCAACAAATGTTTAATTTTCACTATATTAAAGAAATATCACAATAGATTAGTTCCACTTATCTATTAGAAAGATTAAAACCTTAAGTGAAAAAGAAATTGTACTATATATACATATGCAAACAATGAATTCAATGTCAGGGTATTGTATGTCATTATACAAGAATTAGACTAAGTAAACATGGTAATAACCTAATGTCAAACCAGTCACTACGTATTTTGGAACATGACATGTGGTTAAATGTCTTCTTTCCAGCAGGACTTGTTTTGTTTATTCTTGTTTATTGTTTTTTTACAATATAATTACAATATACAAAAAAAAATGTTCTCTGGTTAACCACACCATTCATTAAACTTAGGCAAATAAGAGCTTACAACAGACAAATTCATGCCCACACCCTGAATAAGCAAAAATTTACAAATAGGTGCTTTTACTATGTGATGGTCAGATTAGCATATTTCATGATTTGCTTTTCTCTCATTTATTGTTTTTATATTGGATCAGCTTTCTTTTTTCTATTTAAACAGTCTGAAATATTACTTTATTCAAGTCCCATTTATCCACCACTATGATTTGTGAATATAAAAGATGAATACTACTCACACTTAGCTAATCTAGTCTGGACATCTAATACTAAGACTATTTAAAATAATTCCATTAAAAATGCAAAACAATACTCATTTCAAATATTAAAAGTGGAGCTTGTGAAAACATTATAATTCCGTATGAACTTTTTGATATTTATCAGAAATCATAAATAAAAGACATCTATTTTTTTGTAAGTTTTATATTGAAAAGTCTGTTTGAACTTTATTGTTTTGAATTTAACTCCCAGATATTAATTAATTAATACAAATTGTTACTTTAAAAAGAAAAGAGTGAAGAAATAATGAAAATGTTAAATGTTTACAAATAAATTGTCCAAGGCTTAAATAATCATAATTAATGATGTAATTATATCCATCATCCATTTGAGCAAGTACAGCTTCAAAAAGAAACAATAAATCAAATCATGGACTATGAACAAACTCAGTTACTTTTAAAGTCAGAGAATGAAGCAAAAATATATAATTAACTTTTAATTGAATCAAAACCAAAACTATTAGAGGAAAATGTAAAAAATGATCATGATCTGATACAAATAGTAGATCAAAGAATTGAAGATATGCCTAAAAACTCTCAATAAAAATTAGATGAATCAAGAGAATATGGTGTATTATATCAAGTTCCAGCCACATTCTCACAGCTGAATAAACAAATACTAATAAAAATAGAGCAGTGTTTAATTTATGATCATTATGAAGTAGAATAACTGTTAAGTCAAAAATTAAACAAAGATTTGCCTTTCATGCTGATTAATCTACTGGATAAAGAAATGAAACAATAAATCTATGAGTTATATTGATATATTGTATTTATACAGAATTATGAACAACAAAAAAATTAATGATCATCAGCTTTATTTACAATTTGGAAGAAAAAAAACATAATTTTCTTTCACCCACACCAATTGCTTCTCCATAGTTGTCATGATATAAAGTCTCTGGATAGTCTTGCTATTAAACTACAGCTAAATGATCTTATATCAATTCAATAGTTGGAAAAATGGCTCATAAAATTGAAATGAACAATCTATTATTCATATTAATAAAAAAAAAATATTATTCAAGCAATCAAACTGATATGCAACATGGTTTTAAGAAAAGGACTAAACAAGGTTAAGAAAGGAACTATGTTTTTATAAAAAAATCAGTTTTATTTTTTTAAATGAATCTGGGATATTACTTCATTCAACTTTCAGAAGACTTTACTATGCACTGTGAATAAAAATGAAGTACATTATCAGCAATCTGGAACCCATTTGACCAGTACTCTGAATAACTTGTTAAAATAAAAAAAATAATGTTTATTGAAGTGACAGCTGAAAATTGTAAGAGCATAGTATTTTCATAAATGAATTATTTTAGTATTTGTTAGAAAAAAGTATGACAATTATTTTTTTTAAGTATTAGATTATGTAATAAATATAATTATTTTGTTTTGGTGAATTGTATATTTAAAGACTTTGAACTTTATTTTAACTAATTTGAAATTAATATTTGTTATCCAGATATTATTTTGAAAGAAACTCTGTTAATATATTTTTAAAAAATTCTCTTTACATGTTAATTTTTTTTAAATTTATTATTTATCACATATATATGTTAAGCTTATGAATTTTATATAAGTTATTAAATTAAGAGGAAAAGGTAAAGACATAATGATAATCAAGTAAGTGTAATGTACACATAAATTGTCTATGACTTAAATAACCATAATTAATGGTGTAATTATTTCTAATTAGTCTCATTTGTTTGTAGTTAAACTTATATTTGATTACTGAAAATTGGATTTTACATAGACAGATTTATATTTACACAGTCTTTTATTCAATGTTTAATAGTTTGCATATGATTGCACCCATATAGGAAAACACATTCCTATCTAATTTAATAATTAGATATTGATCTCAGAAAGACTCATACCTATATAAATTGTTGTTTAGGTTAGGACCAAAAAGTCTTTATAGTTATTATTATAGAAGCAATTATGTTTTAGGATTAGAATCTAAAAAGATCATTCCTTAAGATTATTGTGATAATGATAGCATTGATATCTATTCCATATAGAACGTATGTATGTACTAGGAGATGTATGAGGCAAAGAAATGTTTATGGATTCATACTGAGATGGTATTTTCTGCCATCTCGTGTGTAAATACGTTAATATTTAATGGTTTAGTTAGTTTTAGTAATTTCATTAGTTAGTAGTTAAAATTTATAAAAATATATATAAAATGTGGTATCTCTATTTATAGATTATAATAAACACCTCCACACTTCCCCATTCTTTTCAAATTCATATAAATAAAGATACACCTGGATCTCTTTTTATGCGGACTTATTTAACACGATTTTGAAATTACGCGATTCGTATTTCACTGGAAGTCAACCTCCGATAATGCACAATTACGTTAAATAATAAATTTTGCGCATTTACGTTATATTGAAAGTAATAGCACATTATTGGAATTCTACTTTCATCTTAGTAATTTCAATATTTTCAGTGCTTTATAATAGTAAGATTTTGTGCAATAATGAAATTAAAATCATGATTTCCACATTTTATGTATACACACATTAAATTTTACAAAATTATAATGTAAATTTGTTCAAACATTGTGCATGTTAATTTTGCATTTTAAATCACATTCTGTTTTTGCTTTTTTAAAAAGAACGTAATCAATTATTAATCATTTAGTGTCCACAAGTTTATTTTTAAAAGGTCAGTAATAGCAGTGGGCACAATTAAAAATTAAAATCTCATTTTTAATTGTAATTAACAATTTAAAAATTACTTATGGGTGACTTGAAATTAATGTGATGTAAAATGAAATTTGATTTTTAAACGGAATTGAAAATTAAAGACAAAAATAAGAATTTAATTTTTAGTTGTTAGTTTTAATTAAATTTTTCCTAGCACTGGTGAATAAATGTCTTTTTATTATCATAAATCTAAGTTCATAAACAATTAATAAAATCATCGTCGTCGTCAACAGAAAACCATTAACACAACATGAGAGTGAACTTGGCACTAGTTGTATTTCCTCTTGTGAGAATAATTGCTGACATATTCTTGACTTCGTTTAAAGAGAAGCCAAATACATCACATCACACCACATGAGAATCTGATTTTTTACTAGTTTGCAAATAAACGTGTTTTTGGGAAAATAGCGATAATAATTAAAACATGTATAAAAAAATGTAAATTACTGTACTGTAAATTATGCATAAAAATATATTATTTTGAATAAAATTAAATATTATAGTTAAAAAAAGTTTGTCTTGTATCAATTTTTTTCAAATTTCAAATTTTTTATTAGTCATATTTTGTTTCCTTATTTTTTTTTTTTGCACAAATTTTAAAGTAATTTTACATTGGTGCTTTGCTTTTATGCGAATTTTGAAAAATCACAGACCACATCCCCCCCCCCCTTTTCAATGTAAGTTATGTCTATTTTTGCGCAATTTCGTTTGAACGTGTTTTCTGAGGAACCTATCTATCGTGTAAAACGAGACCCAGGTGTATAATAAAAGACAAATGACCCCCAAGATGCATTTCATGCTGAACCAGCACTCATCAGTTGACCCAGGTCACTAAATCTCATATATATATCTATTATATGCAAAGTATTTATCTAGAATAAATTGTTACTTTTTCATTTACCATTGTCAAACTTTCTCCACTCACAACTTTGACGCCATCCATTTCAGATAAATACACTAATGATTATTATCGAAACTAGGATTATCTCTAGCACATATGTAAACTTTAAACCTCAGTTAAAGATTGATTTATCTGATTTTTTAAAATTTACTCACACGGAGTTATTCATCTTTCTCTGTCCCATATGTAATGTCTGTATATTCATTTAATGAATTTAAAAGTTTGTTTTATCTCTAACGAATCAGACTTCCAAGTTTGATTTTTTTTTTTTTTAGGTGATTATAATTTGAGATAAAATAGGTTTCTTGAATTCATTTTAAAGTTTGTTTTTTTATATAAATTCTATTTTAATAATGATATAAAAAGGTTGGATGGGGGAAATTATAAAATGTCACAATTAAACTATTGTTGAAAGTCAATCTAAATCCCAATTTGAAATTAAACATATTGCAAATGAGTCTTTCTATTGTATACCATATTCGATTAACTAATCAAGAAGTTTTAAAAATTAAAATTCTGAAAGACATAAGAACAAAACCTCTACAAGCTTTATGATAAATGCTTAGCCAGAGCCAGCACTTAAAATATCTCTGTCAGGAACCCTTCCCCAAACCCCTGACCATGGTTTTGTGCTTTGGCATTCCTCGAAGAGGTGTCAGGGTAGGTTCAGACACTAGATCTAAAAATACCAACCCAAAGCTAAGCACTTAGCTAAAAGTTATCTATTGGGTGGAAAATCTGAAATTTTCAGACATCTACATGTCTTCAAACCCAGCTATCCAACTCAAATAGCTATATGGGGCTGATAGATCTTCAGCCATACCATATATTAGTAGTCATAGCAATATAAAATTGCATAAGACTTTTGGCAGAGACTATAAATAGTCAAAGTAAGAGTCATAGATCACATGACCCTATCTCTTAAGCTTGTAAGTTATAAACAGTGAGGATTGCCAATTCCTCTACAAGCTTTATGATAAATGCTTAGCCAGAGCCAGCACTTAAAATACCTCTATCAGGAACCCCTCCCCAAACCCCTGACCATGGTTTTATGCTTTGGCACTCCTCGGAGAGGTGTCAGGGTAGGTTCAGACACTAGATCTAAAAATACCAACCCAAAGCTAAGCACTTAGCTAAAAGTTATCTATTGTGTGGAAAATCTGAAATTTTCAGACATCTACATGTCTTCAAACCCAGATATCCAACTCAAATAGCTCAAATAGCTATATGGGGCTGATAGATCTTCAGCCATACCATATATTAGTAGTCATAGCAATATAAAATTGCATAAGACTTTTGGCAGAGACTATAAATAGTCAAAGTAAGAGTCATAGATCACATGACCCTATCTTTTAAGCTTGTAAGTTATAAACAGTGAGGATTGCCAATTACTCTACAATCTTTATGATAAATGCTTAGCCAGAGCCAGCACTTAAAATACCTCTATCAGGAACCCCTCCCCAAACCCCTGACCATGGTTTTATGCTTTGGCACTTTTCGGAGAGGTGTCAGGGTAGGTTCAGACACTAGATCTAAAAATACCAACCCAAAGCTAAGCACTTAGCTAAAAGTTATCTATTGAGTGGAAGATCTGAAATTTTCAGACATCTACATGTCTTCAAACCCAGCTATCCAACTCAAATAGCTACGTGGGGCTGATAGATCTTCAGCCATACCATATATTAGTAGTCATAGCAATATAAAATTGCATAAGACTTTTGGCAGAGACTATAAATAATCAAAATAAGAGTCATAGATCAATTCATAGATCACATGACCCTATCTCTTAAGCTTGTGAGTTATAAACAGTGAGGATTGCCAATTCCTCTACAAGCTTTATGATAAATGCTTAGCCAGAGCCAGCACTTAAAATATCTCTGTCAGGAACCCCTCCCCAAACCCCTGACCATGGTTTTGTGCTTTGGCACTCCTCAGAGAGGTGTCAGGGTAGGTTCAGACACTAGATCTAAAAATACCAACCCAAAGCTAAGCACTTAGCTAAAAGTTATCTATTGAGTGGAAAATCTGAAATTTTCAGACATCTACATGTCTTCAAACCCAGCTATCCAACTCAAATAGCTATATGGGGCCGATAGATCTTATGCCATACCATATATTAGTAATCATAGCAATATAAAATTGCATAAGACTTTTGGCAGAGACTATAAAGAGTCAAAATAAGAATCATAGATCAATTCATAAATCACATGACTCTCTCTCTCTTAAGCTTGTAAGTTATAAGCAGTGAGGATTCATGTGATCTATGAATTGATCTATGACTCTTATTTTGACTATTTATAGTCTCTGCCAAAAGTCTTATGCAATTTTATATTGCTATGACTACTAATATATGGTATGGCTGAAGATCTATCAGCCCCATGTAGCTATTTGAGTTGGATAGCTGAGTTTGAAGACATCTGAAAATTTCAGATTTTCCACTCAATAGATAACTTTTAGCTAAGTGCTTAGCTTTGGGTTGTTATTTTTAGATCTAGTATCTGAACCTACCCTGACACCTTTCTGAGGAGTGCCAAAGCACGAAACCATTGTCAGGGGTTTGGGGAGGGTTCCTGTTAGAGGTATTTTAAGTGCTGGCTCTGGCTAAGCATTTATCATAAAGCTTGTAGAGGAATTAGCAATCCTCACTGTTTATAACTTACAAGCTTAAGAGATAAGGTCATGTGATCTATGAATTGATCTATGACTCTTATTTTGACTATTTAAAGAACAAAGATATTTAAGTGGCAACTTTTGCTAAAAATATCCAAAAGGTGAGAATCCTGTTTAGAAAAGAAAATTAATTAAAAGTTCAGAAGGGACGGGGGTAAAGAAGAAAAAAGCATAAATTAAAGAGATTTCTTTTGTTATGATTATTAGATTATTACTGCAATTATTGTGAGAATCTAGCATTTTTATTTTAATTAAGAGTGATAAAAATGTTCTCTGGCTAAAGAAATCAAGGACTTCTCTCCCAGGGATAAACCCTGTCATTCCAGCTGCACCTGATGTGTTCCAAGGAATTACCATCTCCAGAAATGAGTGAGATTAGCCAGCTATATAATGGTGTTTAAATATCAAAGAAGAGAATTATAATTCATCAAAAAGTTATGGTGGAATGTTACATCTATGGACTTTAGACTGAAGATTAAATTTGACAGTCTGATAGCCTCACAGTATTTTGGAAATGACTGGTCAATGTCAATTTAATCCATTTAGCAGCACTACAATGAGTGGGGTAACTAGAAACTATTTATAAATTGAACTTTATTGCCATGATATAGCAAAATACAATTAGAGACTCAAGAAGTTTTGTTTTATTTATATAAGCTATCTTGTTAATGTGAGCATTAACCAATAATTATGATACCTATAAGAAGAGGTTATTATTGTTATGATTATTATTATTATTATAGAGTGAAGTATTCATTTATTATTTAATACTCGCAGTAGACGCATGCACAATTAGCTTGAAAGGCTGATCTTTGAATGTATACAATTGTATGCATAGCATTATATAAAAATAAATGCTTATTTACTTATAATTAAGTTTCACTTAGAGTGACGTTTAGTAAATTCTAAACAATTTCATGACGTCATTCATCACAACATCGTAGATAGTAATTTAAAGTGAGAATTCTACTCTCACGCTTTACTCAACAGTACTTCAGATTTGCTCATATAAAAGAATTTGAGTTGTAGGAATGAGAGGATTCCTTCTATTCCTGCATAAATACTATATCTTGTATTGTAGAGTGAAGTATTCATTTATTATTTAACACTCGCAGTAGACGCATGCACAATTAGCTTGAAAAGCTGATCTTTGAATGTATATTATTGTTATTATTATTTTGTTAAAAGGATGCAATAAAATATTCTTATATTTTATTTATAATTAATGCTCAGGTTTTAAACAATACTATATAAACTTTTCCAATGAAGTGTTTTGATATTGCATTACATTTTTGATAACACTGGCATTTATAAGTCAAATATAAAGTATTTATTAAATGTAACAGTGCAATATGTTTACAATCTTTTCAGAGAGCTTATTGTTATTATGATTACTTTTGTTTAAATGTTTTTAATAATGCTTTTATGATTAATAAATTAATTGTTATATATTTATTATTATATGGCTGTTTGTTGTTAATTGAAAGGTCATCATCATCATGTATACATGTTATAAATAAATATGATCACAGTTACTCTTTATTTGAAGTAGATATTTTTTGTTTAATTTACTTACATTATTTCCATTTTAAAATATGTACCTCAAGTGTATCTTCCTATCACGCTTTCAGTAGAACCTAATGAATCTTTCATTAAAGAAATCACCATATTGTGCACTTTTATTTTTACAATTAAATGTTTTTCTATATATTATATTAATACTTTCAATTTTAATGTAATCTATTTAAGTTTTCAAATCTCTTTGTGTAAAAAATTTCTATTTAATATTAAAAACATATGAAAATAAATATCTAATAAAGTTCTTACCTTAAAACAATGGAGTACACCTTGATTGTACTTAATTACCTATTCAAAAAGTTAGATGAATGAAATATTAGATGTTAGA
>JAQFVV010009464.1:0-12563 GCA_028023455.1 Epiperipatus broadwayi | reverse complement strand
CATTGGGTAAAAAAAAAACTAAAAGATAAAAGTGGATTTAAAATTTTGTTGAGTAATTTTTTTTAAAAAAAAAAAACGTACAATGAGGGTTGAATTATTCTTCTTATTTTTTTTTTATGTGATTAGTAATAACAGTAATTGGAGAGAACAAAAGAATTCCAAAAGCAAGTAAAAAAAGATAAGCTGAAAGTAGAAATACTCAAATTAATTAAAGATGGCCGAAAACTTGAAGAAAATAAAGACTTTATTACATAAAATTTATAAAGACTGGATAAGATTAAAAAGGCATGGTACTAGCATGCGCAGAAGTCCTGAAAACTGGATATAAAAAGGAGGGATCCGGTTGAAGGAACGTCTTGTTCGTTTTGTTTCTCTAGTTGGTCTTGGATAACATTAATATATCCAAGATCGCTCTTCGCTGAAGGAATTCGGCATGTCGCAGTGAACCGGAGCTTCTGAAGACATCGGACCTAATGATGTACACCAGGAAAAGCCTTCGTGACTGACTGGGGAAATGGACCACAAGATCAAGCAATAACCAAAAGGCCGAGCTCATTATAACCAAAAAACTATGCATAGTTATCTACTACTGAATTCATGAAACTTACCAGTAAGAATAATTATCCTGATTGTGACAAAGTTAACTATTTAAAACTACTAGTAAAAATATACATATAAAAGAATCCCGATAGTGACTTTAATTTTTCTATATGAGAGACTCTTATTTAACCAAGAACTTTTTGTTTATTTTAACTGATATTTATATTTTCTGGATATTTCCCACCTGAATTAAATGTGTTCTCTCCAAGGTATTAATTAGCTACTTAACATGAAGTATTTTAGTTTGTCAAAATTAAAAATATTTCTAATATCAATTCTCATTTGTGCGTTATTAATAATAGTTATTATTTTTTTTGTTATTAAATTTATTTTTAGTGTAATAGGATTTAAACGTAAGTTACCTTTGTCAATATGTTTCAATACGCCCAGGACTAATAATCGTAAAAATCATTAATTCTCATTACGGTAGAATTACCGCCCCTTAAAAAAAAAAATATAATAAAAATCTTTTTATTTTTTTTTTGTTTTACAACTTGCGAGAGGTGCTGGTGACACATTTCAGCGGATTCTTAGGAATTCTGGTGCCCATATTAAATAAAATTAAAAGTTGATTTTGTCAATAGCACAATTCGTAACAATTAATAGGCTGAAGTTGATCAGGAAAAATAGCTGTGTTTTTAGAATAGAAATACAACTTTCTTCTTTTTTGACATAGCTTGATCAACTCACGCGCAGTTTATATTAGCGTGTAGAGGCCTAGCAAAACGAAAAACGTTACAATATTAAGATAGCCAATCTTCATACTTTAATGGACAGGCTTCAATCCACTCCACACTCCAACCGTCCATCCAATTGAAAATCTGATGATGAAATGCTCAAAGGCATGGTGGGTGGTGTGAAAGTCTGTGTTCATATACCCTACATCTTACATATATAGATACAGGTATATAATAAGCCTGTGTTTCAGTTATTATATCTAATTACACAATTTCAATTATATGCTATCCCCCAAAAAATGTTAACAAACCCAAACTTTAAAAGTGACAAATTTTGTAATATTCAGGGGCAATTTTTCTGTCTCTGAACACTTTACATGATTATATATATTAATAACATTTCTTCAGTTTATGTTGAAAGCACGTACATGTTATTCTGCCTTTATATGCTTTCCAAATTTAATGTGTTGTATTTTATATTAATATTTTCTGAATGCAATGTTAAAAGTTTTACAAAATTTTAGAACATACTAAAAGTTGATATCTGATATTTTGTTGGATTATTTCCATCAACTATCTATCATTAAATGTTCAATGCTTAGAAAATGTTAAAACTTTATTTAAACTTTGAATATAAAAAGAACTGGTTAATAATAACAACACAAGTTAGTAGTTACACAATGTTTTTAGTAGTATTATTATCCCCTCTTCTTAAGATATTGCTGGCCTGACTAGTAACAATATTTGCATAGGAGTTAAATTTACACTTTTAGATTCTTCAATATCAAACTTTTAAGGCAATACTAATATTGTCATTGATCAGGCCAGCTTCACCTGAAGAAGAATGGAGAATACTACTACTCAATACATTGTGTAAATAGTAACCTGTGTTGTCTATTTGTGTGTTATTAGTAACAAGTTGTTTGTATTTGAAAAATTTATATAAGTTTTAATGATAGATAGTTGGTGGAAATAATCCAACAAAATATCACATTTAATATACCATCATAACAAACTTTCAGGCAAATAAACTTGATGTTGTTTTTAAAACATCAAAATAATTTGAGAGATCTTCTATAAGAGAAAAAAGTTCATAAAAAAATATATTGTCTAGAGTTTATTTAGTAGCTATGAAAGTCAGATATTTAGCTATTTTATTTTGAAAATGCAGTAATTAGATTTTCTTTCTTATTGTTATTGCTTCAGTAAACGCATGATGAACATATACTCAATAATATATACACATATATATATGTGTGTGTGTGTCACCACAATAATAAATTAATAACTATAATATTTTTAAAATTTGTTTATACTATAATTAAAAGTATCTGTGCATGCTAAAAAGTACTGTATATATGTAGTTCAATAAATACATTTTTTCCCCCATATGTCATAGCATCAGCCGGGAGGTGAACCCGCAACAACCGTCTGCAACCAACTGCTTGCTTGCAAGGTTACTGCGCTGATCTCTCGGCTAACAATGCTTGACTGTTTATCAGAAAATTGTGAGCTAGTATGTTATGTATGATGAACATGAGAGGTGGGGGGAGCTTGGAATAAAATATATCCAAACTCCACTGTACTTGATTTTTTATATTGTAAAGTTCTCGCAGGCTATGAATCAATTATATTTTTTTTGGCTTAGAGGTAAAAATTTTACAACAACTTTCACTTCATAAATCATATTATGTTGAATCATTAACCATCTTATCTACTCTATATGGCTTGGTTCAATAGTACATTGGTAAATTTGAAAGTGCAAAGTTCATCGGTTGTAGCCCAGTTCCATCATTTCTAGTGTTCACATTTCTTATAAACTTCTGAACAATAAATGATTTGATTTTTTAAAATATAATTAAAATAGTGTTTAAAGAACCCACTTCAGAACAAAACTTTCTTCAGCAGTTCTCCAAAAAAATATTGAAGAAAATATTTATCCAGACCTGCCATTTTCTGAATGATGAAGAGTAATTTTCAGTTAAAAATACCTGCCAATATTGAATGTTTAATTAAATTGATTATGAATAAAACTACTAGCTTAAAAACAAAATATTCTAAAACTAATTGAATTATTAAAAAAATTCAAATTTTATTAGCCCAGAACAGAAACCCAAATTGTGGAAAAAGCACTATTTAAAAACAGAAATATAAATGAATATTATAGATTTTAAGATCAGCAAGATACTATTATACTTCAACAGTATTACTTATTTATTTATTTATTTAAACTGTAAAGCATATTGTATTTTTCTGAAGGTTTGTGATGATGGTGTTCTAACTGTATTTTTATATTGGACTATTTCCATCATCTAATATGTGTGTTGAATGTCTTTAGAAAAGTTTAATTTTATTTAAATATTCCCAAATGCATTCAACTGTTAGTAATATCACAGCAAACAACTGTTAGTAATATCACAACAACAGGTTAGTATATGCACAACGTTTCGAGAGGTATTTTTCTCCCCTCTTCTTCAGGTGTTGCTGGCCTGACCAGTGACAGTACTAGCATGGGATTCGAACCTGGGTCCTTAGATTCTTGATTATTGAATTTTAAGTTATCACTCCAACCAATGGCAGTTAGAGTGTTAACTTAAAATTCAATAATCAATGCAGTTAGAGTGATAACTTAAAATTCAATAATCAAGAATCTAAGGACCCAGGTTCGAATCCCATGCTAGTACTGTCACTGGTCAGGCCAGCAACACCTGAAGAAGAGGGGAGAAAAATACCTTTCAAACATTGTGCATATAATAACCTGTTTATGTGATATTACTAACAGTTAGTGCATATACTAACCTGTTTGCTGTGATATTATTAACAGTTGATGCATATACTAACCTGTTTGCTGTGATATTACTAACAGTTAATGCATATACTAACCTGTTTGCTGTGATATTACTAACAGTTGTGTGCTGTGATATTACTAACAGTTGAATGCATTTGTGAATATTTAAATAAAAATAAACTTTTCTAAAGACATTCAACACACATATTAGATGATGGAAATAGTCCAATATAAAAATGTAAAGCATATGTTTGTATGGAATTTTGTTTATGTGTTCAAACTTTAATATCTGAAGATCAACAATTGTTATAATAATAGGATTTAAGTCAGTAGTGTGTGAAGGACTAAACTAAGCACTATAGTAATTATTATTGACCATTGCCATTAGGAGAAAGAAACAAAACTTTGCTGTTGTTTAATAATTTTTTTGGCATAATTACAATACTCTATTTGATTTGATTTCATTAAAATGGCAAACAAAAAGTTGCAGTTTAAGGAATTTAGTTACCTCTGTCTTGTCCTACACAATAATTACCATCCATTGGAAGAGAGTCAAATTATTAACAAGCATGTATTTGAATGGAAATCAACCTGAAAAAAAATCAATAGCTATTCTTATCTAGCAAATAATTTAAAATTCATGTCACCTTCAATTGATCCACCATAACCAGGATAAAAAGACACTTCTGAGAAAATCAACTACAAGTGGTTTACATATTCATGTGTTCATCATTTAAAATTGTTATACATATTAATTCAATATACCCCGCTGGAATGAATGCATCAGATAATTGTTAATTTTCAAAACAAAAAACAAAGAAGATATTAAATGGTAACTAATTTGATCTTTTTTGTATATGATTTGTTTTAAATTTTACCCATTTATATTGCACATATATGAAATTTCACTTGGCTCCAACAGGTGCCAAAGTGGATATTAGCTTAACTTTTTATTTGTAATTTTCTGATTTTTTTTTTTAAAAAAAAAATAATGATAAAAATAGAAGTTAATTAGTTAATGAATAGTATAGGATATTATGTAGTATTGTAATTATTAAATATTTATAGGATTATGTGTAAATATTTCAATAATATATGTTAATTAGTTTAATAAGAGAAGAAAGACTTACTTCCAGGATATATCAGAATAGTTGTTTTTTAGTTAATAAATAATATTAAATGTATTACAATTATTGTTTAGTTCATTTTTAATGTATAACCTATAATAAATTGATATTATAAATAAATTAGAATAAATAGTATCAAATTAGTTTAAAAATAATCTGTAAATTTTATTAAAACAGTATAATAATATTTAAAGGTATAATAAAGTTATTTTAAATTTAATATCCATTAGTATTTTTATTTTGTAGTTATTTTAAATAAGTTGTAAGTAATTAGCAGAGTTCATGTTTGTAGGTCATCCTCATGTGCGAATGTATATGCATGCATGGAAGACACGTGAACGTAGGAATAAATAGTAATTTAATTGTAATATTGATTCAAAACAAACGAATGAATAAAATTATTAAAGCTAAATATTTAAAACTTTTGATAAATAAAACTAGTGCTAATTTTTATATTTGTTTCATTTAATTTTATGTAATATATTTTATTTTAAAATGTTACATAAAATAGTTGATAATTAACTTTGCTTTATAAATGTTAATGACCACGTGATTTTCGAATAATTAAATCAATTACATTAGCAATCAATTTCAGCTGATCTGTCAAAAGTGCTAAAGTTAAATATAAAATAACTTAATTGGTCTTTAAGAGAAATTGATAATTTGGGGAGGAGTAAAAATGATCAGATATAAATAGGTGTGTGGAAGAGTCTGAAAAAAAGATCAGGTGTCTGTGTGTGGCCTAATCCTGAACTTCTCTTAAAAATAAAAAATAAAAAGTTGTAATTTTCTTTAAAAGTTATTATTTTGTTAAAAAGTAAAGTATGTTTTAAAAAAATATTTTTAAATTATTCTACAGTCATGAACGGCTAGATTAAAAGGTAACTGTTTTCTGATATTCAACTTTCAGTCAAAATTTTGAAACCATAGTAACAAAAATGTTTAAAGGGAGTTATGCATCTCTTATATTATTTACATGTTGCATGTTTTTTCTCTATTGGAAATGAGAATTAACATACAAATTTTCAGTGTTAATGTGGCTAAGTACCTATATTGTACTGAACTATTTTAGTTGGAGAATGCTCAGTATTTATCCAATTAAGTTAAAATATAAGCAAAGACAATTGAAAGACATTATAGTGAACTGTATTATAGTTTTAAAATGTATCAATTTCTTTGTGATAAAATTATTTAAAGCTATCATTAAGTCTGAAATTTATTCTTGATACTTAATATTGACTCTAACATAGACTCATGTTTAATAATGTGTATTTCTAATATAATTTAGAAGAGAGAAATATATTGCACTAAACTAGGAAGAATAGTTTATCTGCTAAGTGATGGTATAATTTTAATTAACTTTTACCTAGTGTTCAACTACAATGTATTGAATACGAGCTATTAATTATCTTATCCCAAAAATGGTTGGACAAAATATTGTAGTCTACAAGTAATTAATGATGAGTTTTTCAAATGATAGTATATCTTAAAAGTTTATTGGTTATACCTTGACCTGAAATGAAAATAGCTTATTTTAGCCAAGTGAAAAACAGATAAAAAAAAGAACTTTAAGAAAAATAATTCTTATCTTACGCTAAGCAGAGGGAAGAGAAAATTATTTGGAAATAGGATTTCAAGATGTTATATGAGAACTAATTTAAAAAAAATATTTATAAAAAAAAAGGAAATGCATTCTTTTAAAGGAGAAAACAGAAATAAAAATCAGAAAGTAATATTATTATGAATTTAAAGCCCGGGATGCTATAAAATATCAGCTGAAGAATTTGTTTTTCCAATGCCGGCCTATCTTATTATTTTAATGTTTTAATAATTAAATATATCTTTAAAGGAAGATATTAATATGTCTTTGAAGAACTATTTAAAACATGTTTCCTTTTATTAACATTCATTGCCATACTTATGAGCATTTTGACTGGGAGCTTCAAATACCGTCAAATAAATTATTTTTCAGTAAATTATCTACATATCTGGAACGGAAAGCCAGTACGGAGCTGAAACCACGAACTTAAGTTACTGTATTATTTTTTTTTTAATTATTGTCTGTATTTTATTGGTTTTAAAAAAATAAGGAAATCGGAAAAATATTTATGCTATATATTTTGTTTTGAAATATGTGTAACATTATTAGCATAAATATACCAGGTAAACTAATGTAACAATTTTAAGTTTAATGGGTTATAGAATAAGTAGATTGATATTCTGCTATTCTCAGGTAAATTATATGCTATTATTTAAGTTTATTAAGTGTATTACAAATTAGGTTGCTTGATAATTTCATTCCCAGAGATTTAAATATTACAGTTTTATCTTATTATATGTGGGATGTTTTACTCAGTTTTTATTCTAATTCAGCCAAAAAGGTTTATCAGAGAGTTTCCATTCATTTGTTTTATGAATGCTACATTATTAATAACTGCAAATAATTTTATATGCATTAAGAATTAACATTCTCACATTTTAATTTGCAATCTTTTAAAGTCCACGAGTCACAATATTTTTAGTATTATAATATTTTATTATGTGTGCATTTTGCCTTCGCCAAAAATTTTATATGCATTTAATTTTAAAGTATTTTTTATAGTAGTCGATTGACTCAATTTTGCTTCGTTGGTTCTTGCATTAGATATATGTGTCATTATTTAAATTTCTTAGTGATAACTTAGTTAATTCATGTGAAGTATATATCTTGCCATTAGTTAGTATGTTAGCCCCATAGAGTTAGGCTTTGTTAACTATTTTGAGTATGCTTTATGGAGTAGACAAGGTCCTCCAACCTTATTGTATTGCTTTTTCCATGAATTGATAGTGCTTGTGCCCATAGTGGGTTATTGTATATCTTATAGTTGTATTTTTCTAGTGATTATTATCACATTTATTAGCATTGGAATCCCATGAGAGAGGATCATGCTTTCCTGGTGTGTCTTTCCTGTTCCTGATGCAATGTAGACAAGGTCCAGGCATCCTATTTTCTGCCTCAAAGTTAGGTATATTTGAAAGCCACCACATTCTTATCCAGTTCTGCAGAGCATGTGTGTTCTTATATTTTGCCTATCATTCATGATGAATTAAGGCTAAATTCCACCACAGTAAGTGATGTTGCATTTTGTTTTAGGTTTGTTATGACAAGATATGCTTGTTTGAGGAACTTTGTTTCTTCAGGTAGTGATAGCTATTTTAAGGCTCATAGGTAAATCAATGTTTGAATTGTGTTGCTATGATAGTTTTATCATGTACAAGCCAACCAACAATAATCTATGTTTATTTTAAGTATGTTAGATTATGCATATGGTATAAGAGGCAATTCACACATACTAATTTTAATATATTCATCCAGATTTTTCACCACTGGATTTGTAAGTTTTTAGGTCTTTAATTTTAACATACATTCAGGGTAATATTTTATGTGGACAAAATTTATTTTAAAAAATATATGAATGATCTCTGATGAATGAGTGGCCCATATATTTAATTTAATTTAAAGTTAGCTAAAAGATTTGCTTAATCATATCACTAGCTATAATATTAGTGATGTCAGTATAACTTGTGCTATTTTTAAATATATGCTAAGTATGCTTATTCCAGCTTAGCATTTGTTAAGCTCAGGATTATAATTTTAAGCTTCTTATGCATTATTCCGGTTGTTAGATAATACTACCATATTGTTAATATGCTAATAATTATAATAAAGAAATAGAATTGTTATTATTAGACTGAGTTTATTTTAATTTAAGTTTTAAAGATTTGAAATCTCTGATTGTTTTAAAAGAGATTAGAATTTGGGATTAATAACCTTTGTTTGCTATTATAGGTATTCATTATTTAGTATTTTGTTTATTAAAACAACCCATTTAAAAGAATCTAGGATAGGTATAGGATAGGTATTCAATAATTGAAGCTAAATAAATTGTTCATATTATTTTTATTTTATTTTGTAAGCAAAAATAAAATTTTAAACAAAGTCAAAATATTTGTAATAAAAAAAGATTCCAGTGCCATGTTGGCAATGCTTATAGTAAAATTGATTATAAATATTTTCTTTTCATTGTTTTAAATAATAAACCTTATTATTATTATTATTTCAAAAGTTTTGTTGCTGTTTGCTTTAATTTCTATGAAAATATTATTGGCTTGAGTTTCACAGTTCATAAAAATTTTCAATTCAAAAGTTCACAAACATATTATAAAGTTCATAAAATATATTTTGATACTGGTTTGAATTATAAAGCCACACTAATTTAAGTGATTCTCAGATTGAATCATAGTAACATATAATTACATTCTATCAGATACTTAATTAAATGCACATTTATAATTGATTTTGAATTATCATTATATCTTCTCAGATTGAAGATTTTGCTATATAAGATGTAGAAAATTAATGCCTCAGAAGAGTATTTATTATTATTTTAAAAGCTGCACATTATCTGACATTAGCTGCACATTGTTTATCATCTTTATTTTAGAATTTTATAATCCATCTGCATTTGAGGTCTTAAGTAGGTTGTCTGTGAGTATGGAGAAAGGCATAAAAAGTACCCTTGCCCTTTTCCTTGCTCGAGTAATATCTTTGGTAATAGGCCATTATTATTGTAAATTTAAATTGATTTATTAAATTAATAATTGTTTGTTTATTGTTCCATGTTTGAACAATAAGATATTTATTTTATGGTTGGCCAAGAAATCACTTGTTTATTTATGTTAGCAATTCTTTAGTAGGCAACTTAATTTAATCTTTTATTTTGCACAAGAGCTTTAGTTTTAAAACCTCTGAGATTGTTTGATCTTGTTGCCTTATTAGTTTTACATTTGATGTGATACTTCTTCCAATCAAAGTATCATTTATTCTTATTTAGAGAGTGTGATTGGCTGATTCCAAAACTATTGTCTAATGATTTTAAAATTTATCCTTGTATTGCTTATTGGTAAATCATTAATATGCCATAATAGTTATGTTTGCCTTAGTATTGGATTTGGTCTCTATCCGATCATACATCTCTGGATCATCATCTCTTCCTTTAAATTTATTGTAACCTCACTGAGCCGAGTCATCAAGAGTCTCTCATTTCTTCATCTCTCTTCTACTCCTCTCCCATCATCCCTCTCTCTCATCTCTACTACTCCTTCATCTCCTCATCTGTTCTTCTCTCCCTCTCATTTCTCCCATTTAATTTCTATTCTCTTTCTTTCCTCACCTTCATTTCTCATCCCTCATCATCTCTCTCTTCTTCTCCTCTTATCTCTTCATCCCTCATCTCTACTACTCATTCATCATTTCTTCTCATCTCTCATCTTTCTCTTCTCTTGTGTCTTCTCTTATTTCTCCTCTCCTCTTTTCATCTCTCATCATCATCTCTCATATCATCCTTCTACTTCATTTCATCTAATCTCTGCATTTCTTTTCTCTTTCTTTTCTTTAATTTTTTGTTTACCCCCTTCCCCCCACTCTCTTTTCCTTTGAATTTGTTTACAATTGGTGCCCAATATGGGGCCTCAATTATGTGTCTCTCTTCTCCATCATTTCTTCTCCAATTTCTATTCCATATCCTTTCTTTTCATTCACCCCCTTCTCCCCTCCTCTTCTTTTCAAAAGATTACAATTTATATAAATTAATTTAAAATTTTGATTCATCAATATAAATAACAACATGCTAGATACCATTTAGTATTAAAATTTTCCATTTTATTTTCATTTATATGTATTATATTTGTATGTTATATAAGTAAATTGATTTTAAATTTTAACTCATCAATATGAATAGTATTATGCAAGATATTATTTATTATTAAAAATTTTCTGTTATTTAGTTCATAAACATTATATACTATGTTATACAAATACATCGGTTTTAAATTTTGATTCAACATAAATAATAATATGCCAGATATGATTTGTCATTAAAACTCTGTTATTGTTTTAATTTATATGCATTGTATACTATACTATATATGTGGTACACAAATTAAATTTATTGTTGTTTTCATAAAAATCATTTATAAATATAAACATAATGTATTGTATTAGTGTTTAATATTTAATATTCTCTTCAGTAAATAATTCATCACTTCATCATAAAATACATTGAAAGGATAGATAGGTATGTAGACATTTTATTTTTGTATTATATGTGCATATTTTTTTACATGTGAGATTAGGAGTTCTTATATTTCATATTCATAGAAGTTTAGTATATTAAGAGTTGGGTAATCTAGTGATAAACATTTATTGAATCCTCAGGGATTAGTGATGATATAATAGAAGATATTGAGTCTTTTGGCCATAATACAAGCCCTATTGTATATAATAAATCTAAGGAGTTAGTATTTGCAGTTTAAAAAGAGAAATGTAGTTTTAATAAAAAATGGGTATATAGATAGTCAACTGAGTATGAAGAGAATGCTGATAGTTTTGTGTGAAAGTTAAGTGATCTGACATTGAAGAATGTATCTATGATTCTGAACAGTTATTTTAAGAAACTAGTAATGATCTTCATTATTTTTCTGTTATTGCATACCTCTTCATGTTAAACAATAAATGGCTCTTATTCAAATACAAATGTTAATCCATGCCTATTGTTAACAAATATTGTGAATGTTTATGATGTTGAAGTAAAATGAAGACTTAGAAAAGAAAGAAATATTGTATGTTGTTTGAATATAACTAGTGCCATCTGAAAAGAAAATTAAACCATAATCAAATATTAAGGATATACCATTTGTTTTATATAAAATGACTTTATGATTTATTTGAAATTTATTTTATTTTTTTCAGTACATTATGCAATTCTTGAGACAGAGAATTACTTATATGATAATTTTGTGTTTTGTCATATTCAATTTTATAATTATTTCCATAAATCACAACTAATTAATATATTGTTTTACATACAATTCTCCATCTGCAAATATAGGTTAAATTCAATAAAATTCCATTTGCTTCTAATTTATATTTTGGCGAGTAATCAAGTCTCACTAGCCAAGATAAACTCTGAGAGCAAGTCAATTAAGATTTCTTATCATTGCTCTTTGGCATTTATTCATACTTTGTTTCAGCTAGTTGAGTGGGTAATATTATAATTGTCGATTCAATGATTGAACCATATTTTACTTATCCTTAAAAATTATCTTCTCATGCATAAATTCAGTCCATTAGATTTGCTGCACAAATCTATGGTGCTGTTAAATAAGAGTTTAACATCATAATCCAATCCATTACAAATTGGTATTCAATGATTGAGCTTATTTTATTTTCCATTGCACCTTTTCAATTCATTTCCAATTGGCACTAACAACTAAGGGGTTCAAAATATGAACAATTAATGAGATTGGGTTTATATATTGTAAGATAATGTA
>JAQFVV010009463.1:0-12570 GCA_028023455.1 Epiperipatus broadwayi | reverse complement strand
CAGGTTATATATAGGTTTTATAATCGAAGTTTCCACGTGACATTCATAACTAATAAATATTATTGTTTAGCCTAACAATACCTTGTTATAATGTTAGACATAATATAAGCTTGTTATGTATATTATGTAAATGCCATCTGCTTCTGTGATAGTCACAGCAAGTTAAAATTATACTTTTATGACAATAAAATATACAAGTTGGGTTAATTTCTACTCTTTGGTAAAAAGCTTTATTTTATGATTCTGATACCGGCAATAAGAGGTTACAGTTATACTAGAAAAAGTAGGCACTAAAACATTCTTGTATTTGACTTCTTGCTGTTATTTAAATCTCTAAATTAAATGCCATACATTTTCTCCAAAGGATTGTTTTGCTGTCACATTACATATGAGATATCACACTGATAGTTATCATTAAAGTAGCAAGTATTTATTAATTATTACTACAATATTATTTATCCTCTTTGAAGAGAACTTATTGTTATTGTTGTTACATTTGTTTTTAAAATATTTTATATAATTTTAATAGTAGTAAATTAACTTGTTATATTTTTGTTAAATTATCTAGTCTTTTTGTCATTAATCAATTAAGGCTTATCATTCACCATAGTCACATATTTTTTATAATTATTACAAATTGTTTAAATGTTGTTCTTTATTGTATTTACTTGCACCATTACATTGTATTCATTTTTTAATACTAATATTTTTATTTATTTGATGATTAGATACAATAAAATCTTTTTGCTATTTGGTCATATCAATAATAAATCATTTTCTTAATTTCTAAGATTAATAATTTTGAGCAATACTGTTAGTGTATAGGTTGAGTTGATACAGATTCATCTTATTTGTCTATAAGACAGTGGTGGGTATTTGTTTAGTGATTTTCTGGTTTATTTGCTCATTGATACTCCAATTCATAGCATAATTAGTACAGTATATTTGACTCATGGTCATATAGGCTTCTATTTGATCAGATTGGTTAAATTACAGTGCAGCATGTGTGTGCATGTATGTTTGTGCCATCTTACAACTTCATCTTTCATTCATGTATTTAATTATGATACAGAATATTAGGTTTTACAGTGAAATATTTAAATTTATAACAAATATCTTTGATAACCAATTTAAGCACATTTTAAGTAATTAATAAGTAGATGAATCAGTTGAGCAGACCAAATACAATATCAATTCCTTTATTTGTTAGATAATTATTTTATTTTATTATTCTAGAAATGTAGAGAATGTATTTTTTTATTGATTCAATTTGATTAATATTATTTAAAAGATAGAATGATTTTTTTATCTTTTTCAAGAGAAAAAAGTTATTGAATATTTTCAGCTAATTATCTTAGTGCAAAGGGTGGGATTAACCTTCTTGAAGTTGACCTTTGGGGGAGTAACCTTTTGATTGGTGGAAGAAATGGATATCTAAGCAATAGTCAGTAATAAACAAAAAAAGATATACAATAAAGTAATCTGCTTTATTACAATTTTTTCTCTCTCTCTCTCTCTCTACAAAGTGGCTTCTTCAAAAATCAATGGTTAATATTCAATTTAAATTCAAAAGTACAACTTTATTTAAGTATTATTTTTCTTATATGAAATTAGTTAAAGGAATTTTCTTTGGAATATAAAGAAAGAATGGGAGTGTAATCAACTTCAACAAGGTATCTCACCTTATGTTTTCAATTAGCTAACTTTAGATTTAATATCATCATTTAAAATGCATACCTGTGTCTATAACTCAAGTTTAATTTATCTAACTTTAATCTTTAGTATTAATAAAAAAAATGGAATTGTATGAATTTTGCTATTTTATGGGAACAATTATGCAGAACCTTTTAACAAAACCTTTCATAAACTCAAGATTAAAGTTTTCTTCTGGCTACTGAAAAGTAAAACTCAAATGGAAGGATGTATATGTCTAACTTAGTGTAACATGCCAAATTATTATTGAACAAGAATTATACCTAACCATTCATATCATATAGGATTAAAGAATTGAATATGTGACTTATATAAAACTAATGGATAACTAACTTCTATTAAATGTGCTTATAACTTAACATGAATGGAAGAGCATGAATATTACATGTGTACATTTTCTTATTGTTCTCCTCATTGATATTTAACATATCACTAAAAATATATTGTCATTTAAATAATTATGTAGACTTAAGTGAATATTATAAGGTAATTAACTAGTCACCTAATGGATGGCCTTTGATAAATTATTGTGAATTCTCTGATAAATGTAATTGTAGTCAGCATTGACTGGTGGAAAACTAATGTTCCCTTTTGAAATTTGCAAGACTGATAGCTGAGTTATAAAACTGAAAAACCATCAGTTAATTAAATGATAAAATATTGCTAGAAATCTGCAGCAGTAAGCATTAATTTGTCATTATCAAAAGAAAATATATTGAATACTTTGCCTTCTATATTGTCGACAATTTCAATTAGTTATTTGCTAAGAATTTTGGAAACTGCTCTTCAATTGGATCCAAAAATGCTTATTGTCTACCCTGTGAGAATTTGTCTATATATCTACTAACATCTATTCATTTTACAATATTATCATTATCTTCGTATATGTCTAAGAGCATTATTTACAGGCTGTTATGAATGAACTTTTATTTTCCAGCTAAAGAAGATTTAATCATTTCTTTTGTTGTTAGTGTATAGTAGATAGGTAGATCAATTTATTTGTCTTTATGTTGTTATTTTTTTTCTTTTGCTCCAAGATCGTCTCGGATATATATAATATAAAAAATATTATACTGGGTAATTGATTGTTATTTTGATATAATTTTTTTATATGCATGTATTCTATATGCTTATGTTAGCAGTAGAAATATTTATTTGCTATTATGAAGCTAGCAGCTAATTTAAAGAGGGGTAAATGCATAAAAGGTATTTTACCTTTGGGTTGTTAGAGATGATGATGTCTATTTAGTAATAATTATTATACTTCAAATTTAAAAAATTTATAGTTTGTCATAAATTAAAATCTTATTTCGATTTATTAGTTAATATTAAATACACAAAGTGTTGTTTTACCTTTGCATTGTCACAGGTGATGAGGTCTATTATACTTCAAATTTGAAGCATTTATAATTCATCATGAATTAAAGATTTATTTTCAATGTATTGGTTAATGTTGGTTCAATATCTACATATTGAATATGATTTGAAATTATTTTGTGCGTTGTTGTTGTGTGTGTATGCCTGTTTTGTGCGATTCATTTATATAATTGTTAAATTTATAGTCACTTGACTTGTATTTTGCAATCGGTTTCGGATGATGTAATATGCCAAAAGAGATGAAAGAATTAGGAATTTATCTAAGAATGAATTTTTTTTAATGTTTAGAATGAAATGTGTTAAGTAGCTATGAGGAAAGAAATCATTAAGGATATATATTATATTGTCAAGGATTGAGAGAACTCTCCCTTAGTTTATTTAAATACTTATCATGAGTGGATTATATTTCCTAGATTAAGCATTTGTGCATTATGATGATTATATTATATGAAGTGAAGCAGTGTATTTCCCTTGTTTTTGGTGATGAGACTGAGTCCACACCAATATTGAACCTCTGAGTAAGGTTAGGGAATCACTATATTTTGTCATTTAGATTATTAGAATTAAGAAGGTCTCATTGTCCCTCATGTGTCCATTTTGGAATGTTTTTCCATTGTACATTCATAGCTATGTGTAATGTAGTTTGTCAATTAAAATAAAAGGTAGGATTAATCTCTTTTATGGAACATCTAAAGCAGAAGTAGTGCTAAAGTTATTGGTTGGTCTGTGGCATCATCCATATTATATTTTATCCCTTAACATCAAAAGCAAACTGATGGGATGTAGCTGTGTTAATTATATTATAACAGGTAGCATAATACAGAAACATGCACAAAATGCTATTGATTCTGAAGAGATGGAAGAAATTTATCATTGGATTTGTAAGTCTTGGGTAAATATTTCAAATCATATCATACTAATTTATTTTAAATTTTAAATCATCAAATCCTCAGAATGATTCATCCTCATCTTGAATGAGTAAACAAAAAGAAAAAAGAAAGTGTAGCTAGTTAATAAAATTGTTCAATTGACTTATAAAGAATAGTGTGATCTCTCTAACTTACATGTTTAGATCCCTATTGCAGTATTTAATTACCCCAGTGATGGTTTGGTTGACACATAATATTAAAATAACTGACGACATGTATATAGGTGAAGTAACAGTATAAAGATGTTTCTTTTAATGTTTAATTACTTCAGTATTAGTTTGTTAATAAATATTTAATAAAGCATATTAGAATTAGCTAATAATATGTATATGTTTGAAATAAAAGTACAAAGAAGTTTATTTTAATGTTTAATTACTCCAATGTTAGTTTGTTCAGTAATGAATATTGGAATTGGCTAATAACATGTATATGTGTAAAATAAAAGTATAGAAATGTTTATTTTGACTATATAATGTAATAAATGTTTTATTTATTAAAAAACTTTGTTGAGAGTTGTTCTTTTACATGCATTCATATTCTTAGTTTTCACATCTACATATCTAATATGATATAATTACACTATTTCATGAACTTAATAATGAATATGTTCAAATCTGATATTTATTTTCTTGATCCAAACATTATATGAAATGTTTAATTATTTGATAAGCTTCTGGGGAAGTTTATGTACTTAGTTATTATTTAGATAATGATTTGAAATAAAAAGGTACCCTATTTCTTTTGTTGTCTAACTACTATTCCATTAGAACAATACTCAATTTTATGTTATCTTTTATAATGGTAATTGGGTAGCTATTCTATAGTATGAATTTTTAATTAAATCATGTAATAAAACCCTGACATATTCTTTATTGGTTCAAAGTAAATATTAAATTAGTCATTTGATTTAAACTTATCATATAGTAAAAGTTGATTAGTGCCTTTAGATGATGGAAGGAGCTAAACTTGAACTATAACTTATTAGTTTGGATGGATGGAACTTTATCAATTTCAACTACTTATTTATTGCAAAACCAAGTAGATATTTTACTCTTATTGATTCATAATATTTCCTCCTGTATTTTATTTGCATTTTTCATATTATGGAACTCTATGGCATGCTAAACTATAATTGGACATTATTCTAAGAGTCTCAATAGTGATTCAAAGTAGGATCAGATTAGTAGTTTATTCTATTATCAATAGAATTGGCACTCCGGGTATTTATTTATAGGAGATGTAGGATTGGTGTTGGGATGGGGTACAATATATATATTAATTCTAATATTTTCACAGATAAATGATGACTTCATATTATTATTATTTTCAGGATATTCCATGTAGTAAAATAGCTAAATAGCTGACATTTCAGTATAATAACATCTACCTTCCTCAGAGCATCTTTTTTCTTTGATGTAGCAAATAGTTAGCTATAATTTGTTTTAAAACAGTTCTAATGTGGCATTTAAATTTTTAAGAGTGTGTTAGCATGTGTAATATTTTATTTAGATTTAAATAAAAGCTTAAAAGAAATTATAATTCTCTTTCTTTGTTTAAAAGAATTAAGATATAATATTCTTTAAATTATAATATTTACTGTTTAAAAATATCTAACATTATTTTCTTAAAGTATTATTTTAATTTTTGAAAAACAATTTTAAAAGATTAAATGAAATGTAATGTTTGTAGAAAAAAGATGTAATTTTAGTTTGTTTTGTCTAAAATTTCAAACAGTTCAATTAAAAAAAATATTTTTAGAATATCCAATTTGACAAGGAATTTAGGGTGCATATATTAATTAATTAATTAATGCTTTAGTTGTCAATCTTTGATTTCTTAATTTATCACCTGACTTTGTGTGTTAAATACACAACCACAAATCATCATTCTTTTCCAGTTATCTCATTATGTTTTATTTTCTTATTTGTTAATTTCAAATATGTACAGCTAAGTTAATATCTGCTTGGGTTTTCTGCTTTTGGCCCATCATCTCACTACAATATTTCCAAATGTATATACCAAGGGAAACTTTTAAACATCTTGCTATTAATGGAAGTCCATGATAAGCTGTCCCATAGCTTTATCACAACAGGAATTCACACAAATGTATATGAAATTATATTGTTAAGAACTATTAATTAACTGTTAATCTATTGTTTATTCATGCTCAAAGTTTAAATGGAATTAAAGCTATTAATATTTTGAATGCCAGAACTATGCTTATTTATTTAAGAATGTGCTAAGTTATTTTCTACATCTAAGTATAAACTGTATATTGCATATTACAATTATTTACAAGTATTCTCAGTAAATTAACCTTATTTATAATAAGAGTTAGCTTTGATAACTTGCAGAGTATTATAAAAGAATAGAAGCTGTTGTAAGATTATATCGCTAAAAATGTAAATGTACTTTATTAATGAAATAAATTGTTTTCTTATTATTATGCCTTTATAATTTAAACAACATTAAAAAATATCACTGTGCTAATTTTTTAAAAATAGATGAAATATTTATTTTAATGTTTAAAATATTAAAAGAAGAAAATATTGTTTTTCCAAGAATTGTCTCATTTTAAATATGTTACAAAAAGATTGACTTTCTGCTTGTATGTTTTATCATTAAATCAATTATGTGTTGAAATATGTTACCTATTATTTAAATATTTTTATTGCCATAAAAATAAAAATGACTATTTGTGCTGAAATAAATGATATCCCATCTAGATGTTTTTATTTATTAATCAAGATAAATTTCTTTTTCCTGATGTTTTAATGCTTTTAAAAATTCATTTTGCTTCAAATTTAAATAATATGGAACTCTACAAATTTGTATTGCTTTTTAAATATTTGTGTTATATTAATATCTTTGGAATATTTTTGCTTATTATAAAAATATAACATGCTTTGCTCTCTCTATCATTTATATTTTATTTCATAAACTTTATATTGTTTGAGATAATGCTGTATTCTTCATTGCTCATAAAATTAATATTGTGCTTTCTATGAAATTTCCATCATTTTAAACTTTGTAGTTGTTTTGAAAGAAATGCTATTAAAAATCTCTTATTGTTTTTATTAATATTGTATTAGTTTACTTTAACATTTAACTCAAATTGCCTCAGATTTTGCCTGTAATAATGTGATATTTATATATTAAAATAGTCTACACTTTTGTCGAATCATTATTTATAGTATAGTGCTATGAAAAATGACATTAAAATCAATGATTTCAGGATTTAAAAAACTTTGCAAATGGTAAATATGTTAGATTTAAGTTTATTTATTTGTATTTTTATTATGCTTATAATATTGCTTACTTATAATGTAGGTGTCATTCATGCTATATGTGTACTGGAGTTCTCTGAATATTTCGTTTGCATTGTAATATAATTCAAGTTAATATGTTCATCCAGTGTGGAGTTATTTTAGAGTGTGAAATAAATATATGAAGGAAATCTTGGAGTATAATGTATATGTCTAATAAATATTTTATTATAATATTCTATATTTTATGGGTTTTCACATCATTTGCTGCTGCTGCTGCTTCTTCTTCTTTTTCTTCTTCTTCTTCTTCCTCCTCCTCCTCTTCTTCCTCTTCTTCCTCTTCTTCTTCTTCTTCTTCTTCTTCTTCTTCTTCTTCTTCTTATTATTATTATTATTATTATTATTATTATTATTATTATTATTATTATTATTATTATTATTATTATTATTATTATTATTATTATTATTATTATTATTATTATTATTATTATTATTATTATTATTATTATTATTATTATTATTATTATTATTATTATTATTATTATTATTATTATTATTATTATTATTATTATTATTATTATTATTATTATTATTATTATTATTATTATTATTATTATTATTATTATTATTATTATTATAATACCAGATAGTCTATGTATTAAAACTATTTTCATATATTGTCATAGTTATGTTTTTGAAAAATCCTTGTGATGATTTATTCTTCCTCAGTTTATTAAAATTAGTGGCATGGTCCTTATTCTTTATTTATAATATAGACAGCTGTTTATTTTTAGATTACTCCATCATTTTGCCTCTTGTATTTATCAATATTTTTCTTGATGAAATGTTAAAGTCATAAACCATGTCAACCATGTTTTTATTTTTACCTTGATATGATCAGAGTAGTTAAAGTATTTTGATACTATTGGTATGCATATATGCATATCTGATGTGTTTAAAAATGATGATAAAGTATTCAATGTTTAAACTTTTATAATTATATTATAATTGGCTTATAAAATTATGCATCCTTTTCAAATTGAAAGTTATAAGATTGTTAGCAATATGTACTTGCCAATTTATTATATAATTTCCATACTGATGACATATTAAAAAAAAGTTAGTTAATAAAAAAATACAAGAGCTTTCTGTTTTCTTAACTAACATTATGTTTTACTTAATGTATTCCATTTTATTGCTAAAATGTTATAATTATTGATTATTTGGTTGTCATATTAAAATAATCATTACCTATAGTTTTTATATTTATAGTATTAATAAAATATTGATTTCAATATTAAAGTTGGAATTTGTATCTGCATCATCATCTGCATTATCAGAAAATCTCAATCACACATAAATGTTATGCTATTTAAAGTATAAGAGTATAATCATATCACTTTATAAGAGTTGATGTGGATGTTAGAGTAATATCATGGTTAAAATTACTTTATTTTATTTATACAATTTGGATTATGAGAAGTCTTTTAGTGTGATATATAAGTATGAACAAAATCTCTTTCCTACTCATATTAACACAAATGTCATTTTAGGTTGTTGAAAATAAGAGTTGTTAATAAATATTAGAGTCCCATTATTATTAATTAAAATTAAAATTATTTATTGTCTTAGTATATTATCTGAAGAATGGATAATATATTGTTCTCTAAGATATATTAAGATAAAAAATATAATTAGATTTATTTAGTAAGAACTCTGAGATTACATTTGACAGATTGGATTGAGTATACTTGATTGTAACCTGTTTGGTATTTATTGTTATCAGTGCATAGTTTTTGTTTTGAGTAGACTTTGGAAGCACTCCCTTTTGCTAACCTAGAAAAATTCAGTTGTTAAGTACTTAGGATTTGGATGATCAGCTATCTGACTGATTAAAACCCACAGCCCATACATTGAAATGGCATCATAGAGAAGTTTCTGAGGGAACTTCTAGAGAGATATATTCCTATCAGTGACTGATAGTACTAGAGATCAGACTGGAAAATGTCTCTTGATAGTGCTGAGAAATCTGTCACTAATATTTGCTAGTGTTCCTGATTCCAGACAATAATGGGAGGAGGATGGCGCTTCTGTATATTTTAAGTCCAAATCTGCAGTATCATTGAGAGTAGTTTTGGAAGAATATGGAATTAACCTTCGAGTGTTTAAGATTACATGGTTATTACTATGGAATGTTTGTACATTATTGCTGATGACATTGGCATATGTTTTTTAGAAATTGTACTTTGGTCTTTGAAGCAAGTAATACCATTTAAACCTATATCCTGGTTAACCTGAAAATTTTGTGCATCACTGCTGACATTTCCATATGTTTGGGTAGGATTTGGACTTTGGTCTCTTAGGCTGTTGGTATTATCTGAGCTTATATTCTTTTTTCCTATAAAGATTTTTTAAAATTTGTACTTTGACCTTTGGAGAAAATAATATTATCTGAATCTATACTTTGGTTACCATGGAGAATTTGTGCATCATTGTTGATGGTATTTATGTATGTTTGCTTAGGATTTGTATTTTTTTTTTGCTTAAGCTGTTGATATTATTAGAAATCATGTCATGATTGGCATGGAGAATTTCCATATTGTTGCTAATAAAGTTCCAATATGTTTGATTAAAATCTGGACTTTGATTTTGAAACTTCATAATATTGGCAGAATATATTTGGCATGTGATAGCTCCATCACCATATTTGACCTTGATTAATTGATTACATGCAATAATTTTTATCAAATTTATAATAAAAAGATCAGAAATCCCCCCCCCCCCAAAGTAATTAAGTAATTAAAAATTATAAGAACTGTATATGGATAAGAATTTAACCTTCTCAGCTTGGTATTTAAAGTACTTTGATACCTTATAAAATAGAGATAGAAAACTATGTTCTATGTAGGTAAACTGCTTGCTGCTGAACAACAACATCTACTACTACTACTACTACTACTACTACTGCTACCGCCATCGCCACCACCACCGCTACTACTCCTCCTCCTCTTCCTTCTCCTCCTCCTACTACTACTACTCCTCCTACTCCTACTACTGTTATTATTATTATTAATCATTTATTGTTTTTAACCAGCATAAGAAAAACTGTTTGCATTATAATCTTTGATAAAAATAAGCTAACGATTAATTTTTACTATTAATATTTATATATGTGATATTATTGTTAATACTTATATGTTATTTAGAATGGATATAAAATGAACAAAATATTGAAATTATTAATGATTCTTTTGTTTAAAATTTTTACAAAAAAAAAAGAATGAAAATGATTAGGAAATTCTTTAGGTTTACTTTTATTTTTCTATTCTTAAAAAAATAAGTAGAATACTTAATTTACATTCATAAATATGTAATTATAAATTTATTAAACGCACATTGATTACGTAAGTAATATTTACTGAGGCTATAACCTCGATAATATGCGTGTAAAATGATAGCGTAAGCTTGTGGTTAAAACACCTGTAGAGGTCCCTACTATCGCATTTTACACGCATATTATCGAGGTTATAGCCTCAGTAAATATTACTGTCATAAATCTATATATACACATTCTAAAATCAGTTAATTGTTCAAACTCAGTTAAAACACAAATATAATATTAACTTTAATGTGTAAATGTGAAAACAAACTATTTTTTATTAACTCTTTATTTGGTGACCCACAAGCTGAATAACACTGTTATAAGGATTTTTGTCTTATGTTCTATGTAGATACTCTATTCATATTGTCCCTTGTGAATCTCAGAACACAGACTAAAATATAATTTAGCTAAAATTAAAAAATCAGAAACACAAGACTATTTTTATTATAACATATAAACAAAGCAAAACTCTCCATACAGTAGTGCCACCCTGTGCTAACCAGAGTAATCAATGAATGCCAGAAGGCTTGTGCATAAAATTCCTATCTAATGCCTACTCATCCAATATCCCCAGACTAGTTTCTGGCTTGTGGTCATCGTCAGTGAGGAGCTTTGGATCTGAGCACCACAAGGCAGAAACTAGTCTGGGGATATTGGATGAGTAGGCATTAGATAGGGATTTTATGCACAAGTCTTCTGGCATTCATTGATTACTCTGGTTAGCACAGGGCAGCACTACTATATGGAGAGTTTTGCTTTGTTTATAAACAATTATGTGCTAGTATAAGATAGTGATCATGTGATGCTTAATGGTTTAACACCAATCCTCCCTACTAGGATAGTGGTGGCTATGGTTGTTAAAGAGCCAAAGACACCAAAATGTATGGGTTCTGAACTGAGTTCAGACCCATATGACTATATAAGCTATTGAGCTTAGATTGAAAATATTTTTGTGTTTTCAATTTCATTCTCATAGTTTTGTAGTTAAGTAGAGATAAAAGGTGGGTGCTGGAGGGTTGCATTAGATCCTAAGATCTAGATGCAGTGCTCTCAGATCCAAAGCTCCTCACTGATGATGTCCACAAGCCAGAAACTAGTCTGGGGATATTGGACGAGTAGGCATTAGATAGGGGTTTTATGCAAAGCCTTCTGGCATTCATTGATTACTCTGGTCAACACAGGGTGGCACTACTATATGGAGAGTTTTGCTTTGTTTATAAACAATTATGTGCTAGTATAAGCTAGTGATCATGCGATGCTTAATGGTTTAATTATAACATATATTTATTGCTAAAATATTAATCAAGTAAATTTAAGATTTTAATTTAAAAAAATATGTCAGGAATATAGTAATATTTTTGTCTTTAAAAATGTTTCCAAATCTTTTAAAAATATTTTAAGTTTTTTTCTGCTATTAATTAAACACAAATTATTCTTTAAAATATTATTTTTGCGTATTATCCTGTTTCAGTACAGAGACAATTTTTTTTTTTTTTTTAAATTATGGTGCCAGATATGCATTTATGTCTTTAAGATATGTTTTTTTGTATCATTTTTTATTATAGGGTTT
The DNA here is from genome assembly GCA_028023455.1 of Epiperipatus broadwayi. Taxonomy (NCBI): domain Eukaryota; kingdom Metazoa; phylum Onychophora; class Udeonychophora; order Euonychophora; family Peripatidae; genus Epiperipatus; species Epiperipatus broadwayi. Next base: position 333 of record JAQFVV010009463.1, on the reverse strand, counting down.
GATATAGTTTTATATTTGTATCTCTTATGCTCATCCTATACATATGATTTCTTATAGTATTTTTTTTAAAACTTTTAGAGTAATAACTAAAACTCTTATGTATAGCTTTAAATATGTTTTAGATTATCAAAATTGCATAAGATCTTTTTTTTCTTCTGAAACTGAAATGTTTTCATTGAAAGTATAATGTATATATGCCTACTCTGTCATTATATATATTGTAACAATGTTAAAGGAATTCAAATAGATAACTAGTAAAGGTTCAAAAGAAATAAGTGAAGGAGTTCACTGTAACAAAATTAAAGGTTGATCAAATAACTATTTCCATACCTG
>JAQFVV010009462.1:0-12579 GCA_028023455.1 Epiperipatus broadwayi | reverse complement strand
AAAAGAAAATATATTTTTATTTCTTTTAATAAAATAAGCATTTTGTTTCAGCAGAATTTTGCATTAACTCATATATATACACTTGACATATATATATATATATATGTTTGATTAAAAGGTTTTAACAAGTAATTTTTTAAACAGCAATTTAATCTTGTAACGGAATTTATTTAAAACAAAATATTTAAATGCAAATACAAATTTAATAAACGTAATTAATTTTAGCTTTAATGCAAAACCCTGCTGATATTGAACTATAAACTTAATTCAGGTCTACAATACTGATTAAGTTTATAGGAGGCTGTGAAGCATGGATCGGACTTTCAGATTCATTGCTTCAATATATAATGGTTAGATTATAAACATAAGCTCATATATATATATATATATATATATATATATATATGATCATACCAATATAAACCATATAGAGGTACTTTTTAGGGTTTAAACTGGGTACAGAAGAGTGGTAGAGTATAACTAGGTGAAACAGATATGATAGGGTAAACATTCCATTTTACTAGATAGTCTGATTCAGAATTATAACATAATTTATTAGAGGTAATTGTTAGCTTGAAAGTATTCACATTTTTTAATAATAATTTTTTGACCTAAATAAATTATTACTAATAGTTAGTCTAATGTTTTGCATTTAGATTTAATAACAAAAACAATTAAAATTCTCTAGCCATTATTATTAGTTTCAAAAATTTTCAAAAAAGTTTACTGTTTCCATCAAATTGGATATTTTAGTCATTTTTTGCAATATCCAACAATGAGTTAAATCTCTTTCTATGAACTTTCCAAGTCTAATAATTGAGCATAATTTTAATATACATAATGGACTCAAGTCTCTTTGTATGAATCAATTTTTGATATTAGCTATTTTTCATTGAAGAGACACATTAGATTTCATAGAAAATTCAATGCCTTGCAGTATTCTTTCCAATCGTACTCATTTGTCTTTTTCTAAACATCTGTAACTCCTATTCATTGAATTAAACTTTTTTACCTCTGGAAAATGACTTTTACTAAGAGCAGATTTTCTTTAATCTTAAGTCTCATAAAGATACTTTTTTTTGAGATGTATTTTTGGTTACAGGTGGTAGCTGTCGACAAATATTCAAATGTTTTTTATAATAATAACTGTAGCTTCCTCCATTGCACATGCGCTTTACAGATCGAATACTAATTATAATGAATACTCTCCTTTCCAAACACAAGATAAAATCTTTTTAAAAGACAGAATGGATCACTCTATCTTTTTCATCCAAACTATATGTATAGGCAAATCTTGTGTTTGGAAAGGAAAAGTATTCATTATAATTAGCATTCGATCTGTAAAGTGCATGTGCAGTTGCGTAAACTACAGTTATTATTATAATTTATAGCCTAAAAACGATTTACTCGCTGACGAAGAAGCTTCCAAATAAACAAAACAAATTTCGCTTAAAACTATTAAATGGGCCAAGCGCTTTCGAGGTTTGCCCTCATATTCATGGCCGACGAAAGTAATAAATCTTTACGTAGTGTTATTAAATAACAAATATGCAAATGTAAATGCAAATCAGTTTGACCATTTTTTTGAAATGGAAAAACATGTGTTGCATCTATTGATAGAATTGTTGTCGCAAACAATAAAGTACGCCTCTTTGATCTTTCTTTTACAGTCGTTGGTTTCAGGGCATACAATTCTGGGGTTGCCTGGTTCGAACACATGGCCAGTCTGCTTTTCATGTTCCAGAAATATTGAAAAGTTATCGCTGTTCTTTTTTGCTCTTCTATAGGTATACAAGTGTTGAGCAGCTCTGTTGTGAACAGTGGCCTTAGTTTCCCCATAGTATATGGCTTTGCATCCGGCCTGTGGACATGACATGCTGTAAATCACCTGGGGTGTTTGAGATGGGTCTGTTCTATCCTTTGAATTATTAATGAGTCTGTTAGAATTAGGGGGAGTATGAAAACCAACCTTAAATTCCCCAGTTAAAGTCTTTATTATCTGTTGTGATACTTTGGGAATATAAGGGAGTGTAATTTGAGGCTTATCCTTATTTTTGTGGTTAGCTATTAGTTTACTGTGAAATTGCTTAATTTTCTTTGCAATTGATCTGTAGCTGAAACCTACGCTAAGCAAATCTTTTATATAAATTGCGATGTTGGTCTTTCTATCGGCTTCAAATTTACATAAATTTTGATTTCTAAATAAAAACGCATTGAGCCTTGCGAATTTATGTGCAGTAGGTGACATGGATTTCGGGTGAGTAAAGCCTCGGATCTCAAGAGGTTTAACTATCATACTATAATGCAGATCTCTGTTTTCTCTATGGACCAGCAAATCCAAATATTTAAGCTTCTGCCCTTCGTTCTCCCAAGTGGTGTTTATGATCAATTTAGATTGTAGTTGTAATTCATTTTGAATATTGACAATTACATTTTTTGGTGCTGCCATAAATACATCGTCTACATAGGGCACGTAAATTAATCCAGCAATGTTAGCAGTGTGTTTAACAATGGTATGTTTTTCAAAAAAGATTTATTACTTTCGTCGGCCATGAATATGAGGGCAAACCTCGAAAGCGCTTGGCCCATTTAATAGTTTTAAGCGAAATTTGTTTTGTTTATTTGGAAGCTTCTTCGTCAGCGAGTAAATCATTTTTAGGCTATTACGTTTTTAGGAGAAGTCTATTAAATCGTTTTACAGATATGAATATTATAATTTATAAAAAAAAACATCGTGCTATATAAATTAAATATTTACAAATGTTTTTTTTTGTAAATTTTTTTTTGAAACTAAATGTTTTATTTCTTCTTCTTTTTTTTTGAAGTTTTAATAAAATTAATGGTTTGATTTTAGATATTGGTTTTGGTAGTCTTGATATTAAAAATGTGTATCAGTAACTTGATAGACTTTTTAGTATTAATATATTTATTTTTTGCTTTAGAAAAGTTTGAATATTTTTCAGCTGTTAGGATTAATGTTGTCATGATTTTATTTTATTATTAAGGATTAAATGTATTTTAGATGTAATAATGTGTTTTATAAAATTAAAAATAATTGGGTAATTGGTACAATATTTCTTTTTTTTTCTCATGGGTCAAAACATCACATGGGAAGTGAACGGACAACTGCTTGTAAGGAAGAAAACCCGAGAACCCAGAACAACTGCTTGTAAGCAGCTGTGCTGACCACTCAGCCACCAATGCTTGCTCTATCTATATTAATTTTTTAAAAAGTAAAGTTATTACTCAATTTTCTTTTATTTAAAATTATTTGTTAGTTATGTTGATGATTGCTTATTTGTTATTGATTATGATAAGTTGGAGAATTTTTATAATAGATTGATTTTAATATTAATTTTTTTTTTATTGAAGAGGGTATTTTTGATTTTTCTAAGTTAAAATTTTTACATTCGAATTTTGATAATGTTAATAATGCTTTGTTTTGTAACCATTTTATTGAAGAAAACAATTTACAAAATATGATGAAGAGTAAAAATTATCAATCTTTCTGCCATAAGAAAAATGTTTTGTTAAATTTTTGTTACGGAAACAAAAGGCTTAATAATTTTGAAAGTAATGCTGATTTTTAAAGCATATAATTTGCTTTGGTTTATATTGATTTATTTTACCATCAAGATTTTATTAAGATTATTATATTTAATAAAATATTTATAACAGATGGTGTGAGAGTTGCTTGGAAAAAATTCTTCATTTAAATTCATTATTAAATAATTCAAAACAGTCTGTTGATGATAAATATATTCCTTATATAGTTTATAAGATTACTTGTAATTGGCATAAAATTTATATAGGTCAAAGTAAATTTAGTCTTAATGAAAGAATTAAAGTTCATAAGAATAGAGTTAAAAGAAGGTAACATAATTCAGATTTGTATTTTCATGAAGTAAATACAGGTCATAAAATATTATTTGACAATGCAGAGATGATCTTTTCTAAAAAAATGAATTAAAAAAGAGTTAAAGAAATTCTAATGTTAATCTTTTTATTTTAATGCCATTAAACTTATTAAATATAGGTGATATTTGAAATAAATTATGGCAATGATTAGTATGTTATATATACATATGTTATGCTTAATTTGTTTTCACTTGAGAAAATCTATTTGCAATAGTTGGAACCATAATTATGTAAAGAATTTTCGTATAAGTTCATTATTTTACAAATATTTTTATATGTTATATGGTTTGCTGTTTTATTTTAAAATAAAACACATATGATTTTATATATATATAAGTATGAATATTCATGTATTATTTATATCATTCTCATTAGGGACCAATCACAAATGAGTATGACTCTTATTTCCTAAAAACTATATAGAAAATAAAAAGTCAAAATTAAAGAATTGGTATTTCATTTTCAAACATCATCAGTTCTTTAGCTGAAAGACTGGTTGAGCCTTTTAATGAAAATACTTCATGAATTATAATCTTCTAATGCTTTCTTTAATTTACTATAGTTCTGAGTACAAGTGTCTGTCCATAATTGATACATGAAAGTGAAATGATTTATTCTTGATCAATTTCCACATATCTTTTTCTCTGCTTAGAATAAATTGGAATGTTTTAGCATATGGTCTACATTATTCAAGTTTCTGGAAATTATTTAAAAAGCAAGTGATCGCTCTTATAAGTTGCACAACCTCATTATTCAATCTTTTCTCTATTCATCTTTTTTTATTTCATTATCCCAAAAGCCCCAAATCTCTTATTATCATTGCTAAAAATGACCAACTATGTATTCTATATAAAACAATTGGGAAAATGTAAAACTTCTTAATTTATTTGTGTTGGTCAAAGGACGAATGACTTTAATATTAAGAAAGACTTTTTTTCTTATCAAATACATATCAAATGATTTTTTTTATATATGTCATCCCATCTACTCATTTTAAAAGCCTTACATTTCTAAGTTCCATTAGCTGAAAGTGTCAAAGTCTCTGCTATATATAAAACAAAAAGACGAACGTAAGACTTCACAATTGTTTTGTGTAGGTCAGGGTTCAATGACTTTGATAGCAAGAACGACTACTTCTAATGAAAAACTCGCTAGCTATACCTGGCGTAATTTTATCTATCACTTCAATTTTTTTACTCATTTATTTAAATTAGATATTCAAAATGATCAACTGTTTTTATAAATTTTAGATATTGTTATAGCTATATAAACTTACATACATATATATATATCAACATTTTTGGACGATGATGAGCTCCTTAGCACGCCATTTTTTATTTAACATAATTAACAAATTTGCGTTACGTCATTACATTAACTGCTCTTGCAAGCGCAGTTGAATTTATCATTACTCTAATGTGTTCGCATATTAAATTGTGCCAATTAAACTATTTTATTTTTGTGTGTATATATATATAAGTGTATACGTGTAATATTTATATATACGTATTATCAATTGACTGTATCAATAAATTATTATTTAGCACGAATTTCTTCGAGGCAATCACGTTCCAATAAATGCCGAAATGATTATTAATCATTTTTATTACGTCTAAAATGTTTCACATAATTTTTGATATAAAGACTTTACATTTTTTAAAGTACAAATAAATCCATGATACTTTTATCTAACTGCAGATGTAGTTCATATTTTTTTAAAAAAATTTTAAACTTAGCCGATGATGATGACTGAAATATTAACACAACTTTTCTAATCTCTACGTTATAAAAATTTTAAAAGAATGCTTATATGTTTATAACATCCATTTACTGTATCAATAAATTATTAATGAATACAAATTTATTCCAGACAATTACGTTTCAATAAATAAATACCTAAAAAAATATTGATATTTTAGGTGCTATAATTTTGATTATTTAATTCTTAATGTATATTGTTTGCAACAAAAAAAAAAGTTAAACTATTTATGGTTATTCTCTTATTTTTTTAAATCTTTTTATTATTACATGCCATCAAACCGACATCGATATCTAGTGATTATGTAAATAATGTTACATCAGGATGATCTACATAATATATTTGTCAAATTGCTTAATGGCACATTTATCAATTGTGATGATAAAGTCTATCCACCTTATAGCTGGTCAGCCCTTTTTACTTTATGAGCATTTATATACTAACTAACTTATAATACTAATTTCATTTTATTTATGTGTGCTTCAAGCGATAATTTATTTAATTTGATTATTTATCCACTTGTTTACTGTTCTTGATACCAGTGAAATTCTAAAATTTCTTCACAAGATCTATAATTCAAATGCCAGTATTTATGCTTTGAACAATTAACTCGGCAATAAAAATGTCTAGTTATAGAGCTGAATATTATTTCTTCTTACTTTTTATTTTTTGCTTCCAAAAATTTTATCTCCAAGAATCTTTTGATTGTTGCTTTTTTTCGTATCAGATGTTCCTAACCCTATCTTCGTTGCACCTGAAGAATTTCATTGTCAGATATAAATAGACTACTACTTTTGAGATATTCTTTTAAATAGTCAAGTGTTCATAAAAATTATAGGTATTCATTTAATGTTATATATATATATTCTACAAATCGGTATTTCATACTAAATACTATTTACTGCTCCATTTTTATACATTTCGTTTAAAAATCACATTTTAAATTCATAAATGACAACAATTTTTATGGTGGTCGAGTGGTCAGCACAACAGCCTTACAAGCAATTGTCTCTGGTTAGCGGGTTCGCTTCCCGACCGATGCTATGACACATGAGGAAAATAATAATAATAACAATAATAATAAAGATTTAAAAAATCTGTCTGAAAAAATAAATAAAACTTTTAGAATCTATTTGTATTTTAATCATTTAACCTGAGAGCAAATTGCTGAGTAACAAAATCTTATTCAGAAAATATTTTATAAGTCTTTGACCATTAACAGGTATTTTTTCTAAGCTCTTTTTTTTTTTTTTTTACGATATTGAACCATAACACTGTCACTTATTGATAACTTCTTTCTACGATGTACTTAGTTTAAAAAAATATTTTTTAGGGAGCCATATTTTGATTAAATTTTTTTTTTTTACATATGCATTGGAACACAGTAGCTAATGATTATAGTACAAGGGTCGCTAAAGAATCATAATTATAAATCTGATACTCTAGTCTAATGAATGACTAATAAAAATTATTAATATATTTTCATTAAGTGATTTGTGTCAAAGTTGTGAAAGCGGTTTGACACTTATCAATAAAACTGTAGTAATTTGCTATCTATATATTCAGTGAACAATAATAAAGATATTTGGAGAGAGATCTTTTTCACATGTCTTTGGTCATAAGTTTACGATTACATCCCTCCACAAGGTGTCGGACAGAACCCAGTTCCTACTTGTATGAGGGTGGTGTAATAAAAATTACACTACAGAAATGTTCATTATTGGATAATCCCTAGTGTAAGGAATGACTAATAAAATTATTAATCAAACTTTCTTTATGTTTTTTTTTTTTTGACAGACTTATATAATGTTAATGAAATGAAAATTTGCATACTTTTAAAAAGAGATTTTCCTAATTCTTAAGCATTGTAGTTAAAACAATAATTAGTACACCTTTATCCTGCTTAGTGAGGACAATTGTTTCTCCAAAACTCATTGTAAAGCAAGAAGATCATATAAAAAGCAAGGGATTATAATGGTTTTATATGGGGAAAAATTTAGCTTATTCCTGTGTATAAATTTTTTTACTGTAAATTGTGAATATTTTATTAACAAATAATTTAATCTAATATATATAGTAATTAAAAAAAAAGACAACTGAATGTACAATATATGCATGTGTAAACTGTGCTATATATATATTGTGCCCTTTTCTATAGGCCAGTAATAATTCATAACAGTCAATTACTGAAAAATTTTAAATTTAGAATATGTTCTTTTAATACATTAATTATATTAAGTCAATTATATCTTTAAAGTACATTTTGAAGCTAAAGTGAATATGTAGTATATAAAATCATTTAAAAAATAGTTATATAAAGCTTTAAATATTGTTGTATATGATTGTAAAAGCTGGCCATATTAAATAACACAGCTATAAATATTAAAAGTATATTTAAAAATTCGATTTTAATAGTTTAAAACTGATAAGTTAATAAATACAGTGTTTAAATTTATAATCATATTTAATAAACAAAAATTAATATAGTATATTTTAAAATAAACTTTGTGATGGTGAAAATTATATCTAGTTCTATATTTTCTAAATTATTCTTCCAAATTTTTTATAATTATTTTATATAATATAATAAGTGTATTAATTTTATTTAGTCTAGATGGAGAAATAGATAGAAAAACGTCTGTCAAAGTTGTAATCACATGATTGTTTTTAATGTATACTATTATATAAGCTTGCTTGAAATAATGACAAAGTTTAAAATATTTTCAAAGTTATATTATAGAATTGGATAGAATTATTACCTATCATAAAAGCAAATAATAATAAATATTAAGTTAACTATCATATATAATATTTAAATAGTTTTAGTAAAATAATAATTTATTTAAAATTAATACGTTAAATAATATTCGGGTTTATTATGTTATCATTTTATTTTCAGACATAATTCTGCTATAAATTGAAAAATCTGTAAATTTGTTTTCAAGTGGGATAAGAATTGACCAATAAAAAAATAGGTATTTTTTTTTTACAGACGATAAATATTGTTGTAACTAAGTTAGAGGGGGAGAATAAAAAATGTATTGAAACCGGAGAGAGGTAAATTTTAACTATCAAAAGATAGTATTTTTAAAATCTTTTATTTTAGTCAATTTTTTAGTACTTTCTTATAACTTTATCTGCAAAAAACTAATTGATAATTTTAAAAATATATTTTTGTCAAAGAGAAAGTATAAACTAAAAATATTTGAATAATTTCGTTTTAAAATGAGTTTCTAATTTTTAAAGTACTTACCAGTCATATTTTATCTAAAGTTTAACCTAAGCTATGCAATAAAAAATGGATATACTACAAAATAAAATGGATATAAATTGTAATGCTGAAAAAATATTTGAAATATTTATTGATACAGCTTTGTTAATATTTAACCGAAGAACTGTTTTGATACATAAAAACTACAGCTCGGACATTACATTTTACGGAGTCTAATGAAAATTGGAGAAGCATTATTATGCATAAGTATTCAAGATTTATTTTAAATGGTAATAAGACAATTAAATATTGCATGAATTATTTTATATAGTATAATATTCAAAGGAATAAAATGTTATATCCTTTCTAAAGGTAACATTTTTTTTTAAAAAATATTTTCGAGTGCAGAGCTGAATAAAGAACCCGGGAAAATATAAATATAGAAGCGTTTTGATATTAAAATATCCGTTCGTCAAATTATTTAAAATGTATTTGGAAATAATTTGTTCAAAAGTATTTTAAGTTTTTATTTTAAAAGAGATGTATAAAAATACCACGTGAAAGTTTTAATGTATCAGGAAAGAAACAAAGATAAAAGTGAACACATAGATGAATGAAAAAATGGATCCATGGAAAAAATAGTACTTAAAAGTTTATCGAATATTTTAAAATTAAATTAGATGGATTGATGCATCGGATACGCAGAGAATATTAATAGAGAAGATTAAGAAGCTTCAAGGGATTAATATTATCGTCCTAAAAATGAAAACAAGGATTTTTTTTAGATTTTAATAAATGGATTAATAATTATTTTTGTTTTAAACTTTAACGCGCTTGGAGAACATTTTTAAAAAACTCTAGAGAAAATAATAAGTATTTTGGACTTATCAGAACTATCGTCAAGAAAATATGTAACTATAGTTTTGATTCTTTTTATTTTGTTGACCTAATTTAAATCTAAAATTTTATATAAGATTAGGAAAAACATAAAAACATTAATTTGTTAATATTAAAATCTTATAATATAACAATCTAATAATTTAGCTAAAAAATATTAATATAAAGTGTATGGGTATGAATTTTTTTTTATATCTGCAATGCTCAAGTGGACAAAGGAAGCCTACTGAACATGATGACTAGATAAAGGTTATTGGTAATAATAATAACTATTAATAATTTTATAATATATATTTTTGTTTTATTTAGATCATCCATAAATTGGAAGAATGAAGTGTAAAAGTTTTTAAAATTATATGTAACGCATTTCATACAACATTTTAAAAGACATTATGAGATAGGATTGATTTGAAATATGCATACGACAATTTTTTGATTTTTTTTTTATTAGTAATATAATCCAACATAACAAATAATTATGTGATTCTTTTAAAGTTTTATGATATGGGATATTCAAATATTGTCTAAGTAAATCGTATATGATTAAACATGCAGAGCAATGAAGTAAGCAGACTTTTCTTATGGGATAGTAAGATTGTTTAACTATTAATGAATTTTGTTTATTGTTTTGTAAATGCAGACAGTTATTTTATCGATGTAAGATGTAGAAAAATCTTGAGAAATAATGTTGAGATAGTGGCTTGGAAGTACTATAGTTAGCAGAAAACCAAGATGATGTATATTTAAAATAGGATGTTATAAGGAATGGAAATAATATTTAGTCTTTATGTGGTTATCAGTATAGTTAACAAAGCCCTGAGACTGATACACATTTTATTTGGACAGTGTTTATATTGCTTTAAATATTTGATGTTTTAATAAAGCTGAAGAAATAGCTTTGACATCGCCCCTGTACTAGAGGATATTAGGCAGATAAATGTCCTACCTCTTCGCACTGTGCCATGATTTTGAGATAGGTTAAGAATAATACTCTAGCTTTCTTCCTTAATCCTATGCATCTGTTTTTTGCTATCTTTATTTCATGTAACTGCATTGTTTAGTAAGATATTTTAAAAGAAATGATAAATAATTTAGAACTAAGGTTGTGCTATCGTTTTGGATAAGATTAGTTTAGTTGCTTATAAGGAGCAGAATATTATAACTTAAGATTGAAGATCCAAAGTATCCTAGGGGAAGAAAAGAATCATAAAAATATTTTGAATTTATTTCGGAAATGAAATATAAAATTTTTCAAATAAGGTATCTAAACAAAGATATTTTTTTAAAAGTGATAATAATTTTAAATGCTTTAGTGTTATTTTTTTTTGAGAGAAAAATAAGTATTGTATATTTTTTTTTAAAACTCAAAAGTACAAAGTAGATTATGTAAACAATATGCATAGTATATTTTTTGTTTATTGATTAACAGAAATCTATTAATGATTAAACTTATATCATACTAAAGTAAGGCTTAAAGAAGAATATATTATGATTGGTAAACATTGTGTGATAAATACTAAAATCTAGTACTGAATTTTAGATAATAATTTGTGTAACATCTTTGACTTTGCAAGATGAATTTTTTTTAATATTTTGAGAAATCCATACTCATTATAAAATTTTATTTTCTATGGAATGTTTTCTAAGTATGAATTTTTAAAATAGGATAGTTTAACAATGTTAGAGATAAAATGCTGTTGCTAATAAAGTAGATAAATTTATTTGTAATGGGTTAAACATGATGAGAAACCAAATAATAACATTTTTTTTTTTTAATTTTGTCCTAAATCTAAATAAAATATAATTGAAATATAAATCATTCTTTTATATAACCAGGTAGATCAAACTGTAAAATAAAAAGGGTTAAGGATATCCACTGTAAATAATGTAAATAAATTGTTTAGTTATTTATTGTTAGTAATAAACTTTATTAAATTTTGTTATTTAAAAAAAATTTTGTGTCAGAGTTATTTATTTCTCCACATTGCTGCATGAAACACGATATATGCATAATAACTGAAACAAATATATAGTTTTGCACAAAAGATAAATAAAGAATTATCTTAAGAATTTTAAATATTTTATTGGTATTCATTATAATTAAATAATCATAATCTTACATTGTTTATTGGTCATAAATCAATTATCACAATATTATATTAAATTATAAGCTATTTGTTGCCACACATATTTTGTTTGTCAGATTATTAAAATGCTGCCACGTATTTATTATATCATTACATGAAGAATATTATTATTGTTATTTATCATTATTAGTTTAAGTGTAGTAGATTATGACATAAAATCCCTTCTCATATTTTGCTACGTATTTTAAATTAACTTAGAATAAATTTTATGAACCTGAGATTATTTTATTTGAGCTAGATTATTATTAAATAGAAGATTAAAATTTGATTATTAGTTTAATCTTAGTGAATTGAAGTTATTAAAGTCGTAAGAATACTATGAGTTTGTTATTTAAAATAGTAATAAAAGGGGGGATAGTGTTCTTATGCCATTGAGGTAGTATCCTGTAGGATATTGGCTCAATGTAATCTATCTTGTCACCTGTATTTTCACTTCAAGTCTCATGAAAATATTAAATATTTATTTAATTCATTTTATAAACTGAAACTTATAGTATTTTAAATCTAAGCTAGGGAAACATTTTAATTTTAATACTGAATATTTAGTTATTAACTAATAACTGAGCTAGAACCTGTTTTATTTTATACCATACATTATCTGGAAGTGGAGATGCAGAATTGCAAGGTCAGAATATATATATATATAT
>JAQFVV010009461.1:0-12590 GCA_028023455.1 Epiperipatus broadwayi | reverse complement strand
CTGTATTTATTATTATTATTATTACTATTATTATTATTATTATTATTATTATTATTATTATTATTATTATTATTATTATTATTATTATTATTATTATTATTTAAAATAATTACATACACATATTTTTTTATGGATAGCATGAATTTATATATATATATATATTGTAACGATATATAAATATGTCGTTACATTTATTTAAAATAAAAACTTAAAAGTTCGCAAATAAAAGTAAAAAACTAAACGCTAAAATTAAAATATTGTTAAACGTATATACGTTCGCACAGAGGCCAAACTTTAAAAATATTTTTTTTTAAAAAAACAAATAAGTATTTGAACGTACTTTTTTTATAAAAAAGTACAAGATTTAAAAATAAAAACAGGTATTAATTAATGTAATCTGTAAATGGAAATGATTGTTTATAAATTGTTTGAAAAGCAAGCTAGCTTCGGGCTCTTGTATAATTAAAATGATCTGATGAAAGATAAATAAGAAAATAAAAAGAAATTAGCTTGACCAATGGAAGCACCAAGCCTCAGCCCGGACCCGAACGAAAATTTGGATTAGTGACGTCTTTGTTCATTCAATCTGTAGATTTACTATAAAAAGAGAAATATTGAGTTCCAGACAGTTTTTTCGGACTTGGTTTGATGAGAACGGTAGGACGCACTTGCCGTTCTCTCTCATTTTTTTTGTTTGTTTTAAAAAAATATATAAAATGAAAAGACTGTGATACAAGAATGGAACCTCCAGAACATTATCTTCCAATGGAGACATTGCAGGAATTAAAAACAGGAACCTGGACTCTTCTACTGTAAGCTATATTGACATGAACTCTAAATTTAAAAATAACTAAGAACTTTCGTTCAAGCTTATGAACTTCTATCTGACTTTTAAGTTTAAAATCAATTAATAATGTTTAATTTTATATGTTTTCCGATTGATAAAAATAATTTCCATTTTTTTTCCTCTCTTATTGTATAAATTATTTGTTGTTTAAATTTTAAATGATGAAATTTAGATTGGGTATAGACGTTGCATAGATTCGTTAGCAGTTGATAATGTTGTGGTTTTCACATTCGATTAGAATATATGTCAACAATATCACTGCAAGCATCTTACGATGAATGCTAATGAGATTTGTATATTCCCTATGCAAGTGACGTTTATCGAGGACTTTGTATTTTGATCGGTTGTGTTGAATTTGGAATGTTTTTGACTGTGGAATCTGTGCAGCTGATCTGTACTCAACATTTTAAAACAAATTTTATAAAATGCATTTGTGCGAACGTATTAAAATGATAAATTTAAGTCGGGCGTGAAAGGCTATATAATTTGTAAAGTTATATTAGGGGAGGGTAATCTTAGGTTATTTGTGTCGTTATTGAATTGGGTCAATGGATTGGATATATTTGTGTAATTAGTAGATGTAGTATAAGTTTCGCTACGTGCAGAATCGCTGAATACACCGCACCAACCCTTTGCCTATGGATGGGATTGTAAGTCGGCAAAAAGGATCACGGTCCCTTCCTATGGAGTTTTTATTTTATTGTTCTTCTTGCTATATAGATGTCATATTCCTGTATTGGACCAGAGTCAATGTTTTCTCTAACTATACTGTTCAGATTTCCATTCCTGACAGTATAGTATATTTGTGCTGTTGTATTTTCATGCTACATTGAATACATAAATGTATCAGATGGATTGATGCCAGTTTGACTGCGAATTTTAGCCTAAGGTTAAATAGGGATAGAATGTTTTATTTCCAAATGCAAATCTATGTAGTCTATTCATACTTGACCATCTAAATAAAATATTAAACTCATTGAAATTTATGTAAATGTACAATTAAAGAGTAATATAAAAATCTAAAAATGTTAAACCTATTCCTCGAATTTAGAATGATTTTATATGTGCGTAAATAAATATTTCGATGTGTTAATTTCTGGCAGTGGCTTTTATTTATTTATATTTAAGATATAAATTAAGATATAGATTTTTATCTCTGAGTCTCCACTGAGCTAGTGACTTGGGCTAACGATCGGAATATTTAAATAAAGTGGAATCTTAACAGCGCGTATCTGCCTACTTTATAAATTTTTCTAGGATCAAATGCCTAGATGGCGCCCTGGTAGTTGCAGATATTGTTTTTGCGGTTAGATTCGATCTTCACTTTCATTTTGATCGTTATAATTGGTGTCCCAAGTGTGGCCTTACCTTAGAGATTGACCCTGAGAAGGGGAATTGATGATGATGAAATTTTCTATCTTTAATAAATCACGAGTGCCCTGAGAATTTTAAAAGTGAATCATGCCCGTAAATTTTTTGCTGAAATTGTATAAATATATTTGTTGTATTGACGTGGAGTTGCAGTTTGAAGTTTTGTTTAAAAAGTGCTGCCAGTAAGAAAAATTGTGCATATGTAGAGATAAATTCGAGGAATAAAAACTAATAAATAAAACGTAATAATAAATCTAAATCATATTTTAAAAAAAAAAAAAGTCTTGTTAAATTAAAATCTAATCGTTCAACTTGCCTAAGTAATAGTTAAAGGTAGGAGAAATGAAACTTGGAAGGGAGGGGGCAGAAATTTAGCTGGTAGTAAGGAATCATCAGTCAATTTTTTTTTAAATCATTATATTTGTGTGTAATTACTGTTTTGTCTTGTAAAAAAAAAAAAAGTTTTGTCCTTTTGAAATTTTCATATATAATCAATTTGTGTAATGTAATTATTAACACTAAGTAAATTCTTTTTTTTTTTTAATGTTTTTGTTTTTTGAGGAAGTTTACTGATATGTAACGATATATAAATATGTCGTTACATTTATTTAAAATAAAAACTTAAAAGTTCGCAAATAAAAGTAAAAAACTAAACGCTAAAATTAAAATATTGTTAAACGTATATACATTTGCACAGAGGCCAAACTTTAAAAATATTTTTTTTTAAAAAAACAAATAAGTATTTGAACGTACTTTTTTTATAAAAAAGTACAAGATTTAAAAATAAAAACAGGTATTAATTAATGTAATCTGTAAATGGAAATGCTTGTTTATAAATTGTTTGAAAAGCAAGCTAGCTTCGGGCTCTTGTATAATTAAAATGATCTGATGAAAGATAGATAAGAAAATAAAAAGAAATTAGCTTGACCAATGGAAGCACCAAGCCTCAGCCCGGACCCGAACGAAAATTTGGATTAGTGACGTCTTTGTTCATTCAATCTGTAGATTTACTATAAAAAGAGAAATATTGAGTTCCAGACAGTTTTTTCGGACTTGGTTTGATGAGAATGGTAGGACGCACTTGCCGTTCTCTCTCATTTTTTTTGTTTGTTTTAAAAAAATAAATAAAATGAAAAGACTGTGATACAAGAATGGAACCAGCTAATGCTACCTCCAGAACATTATCTTCCAATGGAGATGTCGCGGGAATTAAAAACAGGAACCTGGACTCTTCTACTGTAAGCTATATTGACATGAACTCTAAATTTAAAAATAACTAAGAACTTTCGTTCAAGCTTATGAACTTCTATTTGACTTTTAAGTTTAAAATCAATTAATAATGTTTAATTTTATATGTTTTCCGATTGATAAAAATAATTTCCATTTTTTTTCTCTCTCTTATTGTATAAATTATTTGTTGTTTAAATTTTAAATGATGAAATTTAGATTGGGTATAGATGTTGCATAGATTCGTTAGCGGTTGATAATGTTGTGGTTTTCACATTCGATTAGAATATATGTCAATGATATCACTGCAAGCATCTTACAATGAATGCTAATGGGATTTGTATATTCCCTATGCAAGTGATGTTTATCGAGGACTTTGTATTTTGATCGGTTGTGTTGAATTTGGAATGTTTTTGACTGTGGAATCTGTGCAGCTGATCTGTACTCAACATTTTAAAACAAATTTTATAAAATGCATTTGTGTGAACGTATTTAAATAATAAATTTAAGTCGGGCGTGAAAGGCTATATAGTTTGTAAAGTTATATTAGGGGGGGGGTAATCTTAGGTTATTTGTGTCGTTGTTGAATTGGGTCAATGGATTGGATATATTTGTGTAATTAGTAGATGCAGTATAAGTTTCGCTACGTGCAGAATCGCTGAATACACCGCACCAACCCTTTGCCTATGGATGGGATTGTAAGTCGGCAAAAAGGATCGTGGTCCCTTCCTATGGAGTTTTTATTTTATTGTTCTTCTTGCTATACAGACGTCATATTCCTGTATTGGACAAGAGTCAATGTTTTCTCTAACTATACTGTTCAGATTTCCATTCCTGACAGTATAGTATATTTGTGCTGTTGTATTTTCATGCTACATTGAATACATAAATGTATCAGATGGACTGATGCCAGTTTGACTGCGAATTTTAGCCTAAGGTTAAATAGGGATAGAATGTTTTATTTCCAAATGCAAATCTATGTAGTCTATTCATACTTGACCAGCTAAATAAAATATTAAACTCATTGAAATTTATGTAAATGTACAATTAAAGAGTAATATAAAAATCTAAAAATGTTAAATCTATTCCTCGAATTTAGAATGATTTTATATGTGCGTAAATAAATATTTTGATGTGTTAATTTCTGGCAGTGGCTTTTATTTATTTATATTTAAGATATAAATTAAGATATAGATTTTTATCTCTGAGTCTCCACTGAGCTAGTGACTTGGGCTAACGATCGGAATATTTAAATAAAGTGGAATCTTAACAGCGCGTATCTGCCTACTTTATAAATTTTTCTAGGCTCAAATGCCTAGATGGCGCCCTGGTAGTTGCAGATATTGTTTTTGCGGTTAGATTCGATCTTCACTTTCATTTCGATCGTTATAATATGATTGGTTGCTTTAGCAATTTTTTTAAAGATTTACTGTAAATTAAATAAAAGATTTTAATATTATATAAATAAATGTAAGAATAAAAGTCATCTTTTTTTAAATGTGAACATTGTTTTTGTAATTTTTTTTAAAATTGATTGCTTTAACAAGTTTTTTCTGTTTGTAAAATTACTTGCTTTGAATAAAATGCTTGTAATGAAATTAAGCCTCTAAATTAAAATTAAAATCTTTAAATCTACCTGTTATATTTAATATGTGAATTTGACAGCATTCTGGGCAAGTATTAATGATGGAATTAGCATGAATGCAATACCAAAACTAAATGTAAATATGGTACTGCAGCATCTCTTTTTTTCCCTCACTAAATATCACATTTCAAACATGAATTTATGTATTGTAATCACATTTTCTTCACGATTTAAATTCAATATCGATTCAGTTCTGTACTGTAGTTAAAAGCACATGTACTGATTTTTTTTCAGATTGTTTTAATTATTGGTGGAATTATGTTTATATATTATTAAATATAAAGGATGGAATCACTTCCTTTCCATAAACTACTCGTAGTGTTTAGTTAGGTATAATTACTTATGAAGTTTTTTTTGATGCTATCAAATTTGTTGTCCATTTTTGTCATTTTGTTAAATCAACCAATTAAAAAAAAGTAATTTGTTAAAGTAACCAATTAAATAGCATCGGGACCACATTCAGACAACAGACAAATTAGAGATTTTATATGAGATAATTAAGTATCATAGTTTGCTAGACATGATATGTATTTATAGCTTTGATAAATTAAACTAAACATTATTAATAACAATTCAGCTCCTCTATACCACTTAAATTGCTATGACAAAGCAAATTGGCATTTACATTAGATATTCCAAATGTATATAGAGATTAACAAATTTAGTAACTTTCCAAATAAGGATGAAATCCATTATTTAGGATGTAAATACAGATTCATGAGTATGGCTAAATCTAAAATTTTATCAATCCTGCATGCAGTTAGTGACACTTTTTCAAAATCTATAATAATAAGTTTCAAATACAATATAAACAACTATAACTTTTGAAAAAACCCATCAAACAGGCATTTAGAATTTTTATTCCTTAATGGCCAACATCAACACAATATTTAAAACATATCACACTTTTAATTAAAATTCCAGTTTTGATTCAGTTGAATATTATTGGTGAACTGACTGAGAGCATGTCTTGAATCTGGTTATATAAAATTTCTTTTATTTTTATTTCTGAATGATTTTTGA
Organism: Epiperipatus broadwayi; assembly: GCA_028023455.1. Lineage (NCBI taxonomy): Eukaryota > Metazoa > Onychophora > Udeonychophora > Euonychophora > Peripatidae > Epiperipatus > Epiperipatus broadwayi. The sequence goes on along the minus strand of JAQFVV010009461.1, from coordinate 6,477 downwards.
CTTCAGTCACATTGTGTTAATGTTGCTAAAATAAAATTTACTGTATGTATCTGTTTTATGATTTAAATAACTGAAGTGCAGGAAGAGTCACTTTATAAATATTTGTATTGGCAAATGTGCTTTTTGATTCTTGTATTTTAATAGCAGCACATTCACTGTTGCAAATTCTGCTTAATAGATCATCATGGATTATTATTTTTATTAGATTTGATATTGAATTTAACTTAAATTCGTTTTAAACATTCCTTCACATTAAATCTATGATAACTGACATAAGTTTTTTAAGCATATCTGTCAATATTATTTTGTGACTCATACTTATTGGGAACTTTATTAAGGCTATCAATAAGCTAACACAAATGCAAAATTGTGAAATAACCAAGAATTCTTATGGTCTTGCATTCTAGGATGTTTCATCAAAGGGAACGTTCTATTTACAATACAAATAGTCTTTTCTGTCTACTTGTTTTTTTCAGTCAATTAAATTATTGAAGGGCCAGGATAGGGCAAGCCTCTTATGCCATTGGACATCCCTTTATATGAACTGCAGCAAATGGGATAATTTATTTGTACAATAAAATTTTCAGCCTTTAATTACATTTCTGATTCAATTTTTTTATTCCTTTTCTTTAGTTTAAGATCTTGAGAATTATAAAAACAATGATGGAAAATAGATTTAGTAGGCTAGCCAGTTTTTAGTTAAGATTTTTTCTCAAGAATCATTACTAATGAATCAGTACTGGATTTCAGTGAAATAGGAGATTTAACTGGCAAAAATTGCATGTTTAGACAGCTTTATTAGAGATATCTCTGCCTATCACAGAAGTAAAGGGGTCTGAAAAATATGGTCCAAAATGGCCTGCCTCATACAAACTAGATTGTTACATTTTGTGGATTACTCAATTCAGCAGTCAAAATAATAAGAATAGTAAAAATAATATCAATAGTAGTAATAAAGCAAGAAACAGTGATAGTATTAAGGGTAAGTATTATAAATCTTTTTGGAAATGTAAGTATATAAAATGTGTGGACTTTATTTGATATAAACTTTCAATACCAGAACGGAGGATTGGTGATAAGAAGTCGTCAAGATTTAAGTTTTTTCTTAATGAAATTTATTTCTCAGAGAAGAAAAGTTTAATAAATAGAACAGATGGACGGATAGAAGTTTTTTTTTGAAAGATAGGCCGATTAATGAAAGAGGAATGCACGGTGCTGAATTTGCTTTATTATAGAGTCTAATTTGATAAACTCTATTGCTGAAATGTCTTATTTTTCTTTTTGGATAGCATTATTTATAATATCAATTGTAAGGCAGTATGCCATTTACTTATATTGAATGTTTCCTATATATATATATATATATATATATATATATATATATATATATATATATATATATATATATGAGGGATTTTAATATAGGATTTTTAAGAATCGGTTGCTTGACATAGAGTTGACTGAAAAAGTCCTGAGTTCAAATTCCTCTGGTACAAATAGTAGACTTTGGTCAAAAGTTATCGGAAATGAATGGATTGATGCTGTAAATTCAAATTGTTTGTTATTATTGAATTTATGCATAGCACATGGATTGCCTATTACAAAGTCTTTGTTTAGGCTGAAAAATCACTATAAAGGAAACAAATGCATACTAGCTCAAAATAATAGTATGTAATAGATTACATTATTAGGAGTTAGAAACAAGCCAATTTCATATACAATGAGCATTTACAAGGATCGACTATTGGACAAATCATAGAATGATTTTTCTCAATATTAAAATGATAGTTACACTATAAAAATATGAATATTAATCCAATTATATTAGCAAAAAATTAGATATTTGTTTTTAAGAATCTATTATATGTCCTAAATTTCAACAGCTATTAAACACTAAAACTGCTAATTTGGATATTCAGGATTGTCATATTATTGAAGCATGGAATTCTCTTAAGGAGTATGTTCATGGATACAAGTAAATCTATTTTTGGTTTCGCTAAAAAGAAGAATGCGATTAGTTTTCTGATAATGATCTTGTTATTAATAATTTAATTAAACGAAGACATGGCATTTTCTGTTTGGCAGAATAATAGATTAAATGTGAGACTTTATAATACATATAAAGATGTGAAGGCAGAAGTTAAATGATACAAAAGTTTACAAAATCTTTGGTGAATAAAAACTAATCAGGATCATTCTAGAGCTTTTTTTTTTGGATGCATTAAAACAACATATGGTCATGAGAAATAATATCATAATTGTCTTAAATTCAGCAATGGCATGTTCTTGTATGATGAATATGATGGAAAGAGTAGGTTGATCATTTTTGAATAATAATACAAGAAGTAAGTATACAACTTTTAGCATTATATCAGTTTTATCTACTCATTTAGATTTGGACAAAGATATCCAACTTCATGAAGCTAATTTAGTTTTTTGTAGTCTGAAAAAATTAAATGGCTGCAGTCCTAATGAAAGAAACAAAGTTTTAAAACATGCTGGTAATATATTAGATTTAAAAATATTGGATTTTTTAAAAAAATATATGAATCCATAAAGTTTTGCTACCCAATTCCAAAGATGCTTTTATTATTCCAATTTTTAAAAACAAAGGAAATAGACATAATTGCAATATTTATCATGGACATCATTATTATCGACTATGTTAAAATATATTTCAAGGTTTGCTTCCAATTATGGACGAATGGTTACCAAAGACTCAGCGCGGTTTTATAAAATCAACAAGAATTAGAAAGGGAACAAAAACTTGATTTATACTGTAGGAGTATATATATACTCATACATACTCATACATTTATGTAATCGATATGTATAGATTATATTTACATTATTATTATACTTATGAAAATAAATATATAAAGTTACTATTTTTCATTCTTTAAAATGAAAAATGACGTTGTTGACAAAAGACTGTTGACAAGGTGATAAATGACCTCTGGGTTCACAGTTTATCGAATTAAAGAAAGTGAAATTAACTTAGTGTTTTAATATCTAATTGTTATTGCAACAATGAGAAAGCGTATGCTTCAGCGAGCTGATGGAGCGAGACATGAAATAATTCTTCTATTCTTGTTATTAGAAGAATAAGGATTCTATTTTTATCAGCTATATTTTCATAAAAACTTTTACTATGTTTGATTACAAATAACAGTGTAAGTTGAAGTTTATATTTTAAACAATTTAATACTCATTAAAAGAAGTTTCTTATACTTGTTCAACGAAAGTAATCTAAATATATTTTCGTGTTTTATAGAAAAAATTGTTTGAATTACGTTTTAAAATCTAAACAGCGTCTTAAAAAAAAAAGAACATGTTTATAAAAACTTCATTCAAATTTTATGTACTTTTCATTATAAAGAAAATGCAGAGTGGCTAGAACACAAATATTTATCATGGGATAGATAAAATGCACTTGCCTAATCAAACATATATATGTGGGAATAACATCGTTGCCGAATGCTTTAGAATTATAAAGAAATTAGATCTTCAAAATGGAATTATGAATGCCTTAAAATTATAAAAATTAGATCTTCAAAATGGAATTATAAATATTAATGAAGGAACTTTATATTAAAAAGATGAATATAAAGAGGAAACTAAATGTCAACTTAGGATATCCTAATATTATTCTCTTTAATGTTTAACAACAAAGGAATCAAAAAACTGCGTCTTCGAAGGATTTTCATTCTCGCAAGGAACATTAACTTTTATAAATGCCATTTGGGATTTTTGAAAATTATAATTAGGAAAAGTTAATTTCATTTTCTTTATCATCGTATTCATTTTATTATAAAAATGAATAATAAGAGAGAATTAATAATTTAGAATATTTTTGTTTTTATTTATGATTAATAAAGATTTAAATATCGGTTAATAAATGTTAATTTTGGGAACGGGATAATGTGATCTTAGAGGTAAGATATTAAACTATTTTTGAATCCACATATTATTTTCCATGACATGACACTACATTGTTTATACTAATCAAAATAGACTAATAAATGTAATATGTGATAAAGAAATAAATGATTAACATTGTTGTGAAGTATATATTTTTATATTAATAAATATAACTTGACTGACAATCATTTTAACGAATGAAGGTGTTATATACAAATAATTGGATTATTATTTGTATTATCTAATTAGTGTAAATTAGCGTTAATATAATTGTCTAAATATTAGGATACTTATATTTTAAATAAATTGTAAAATCATGTAATGTTATAGGTTTAGAAAATATATCTACCGTAAGCAAAGAGAATGTTTATATTTTTAATATAATATAACGATCTGGAGAAATTGAGACTTAACATATCTGCACTACGGGCGCCATCTAGGCATTTGAACCTAGAAAAATTTATAAAGTAGGCAGATACGTGAGTCAAAAAAAAATATATATATTTTTTATATTTTGCATCCGGTCGTTAGCCCATGTCACTAGCTCAGTGGAATAGCAGAGATTTAATAATATAATCTAAGAGTATATTAAAAAAAAAAAATAAGCCACTGCCAGTAATTAACACACAAATATTTATTTATTTCACATATATATAAGATTTAAAATTATTTTAGTATTAGTTTTACATTTCAAAATTTAACCTACATTTTAAACTTTGATTTTTGACTTTAATTTACATTTAATTACTATTATATTCTAATTTTACATTTTAATTAAGTTCGCACAGATAAATTTATGAAAGCTTGTTTATAATGTTGAATATAGATCGGTTACATAGATTTCACGGTCAAAAACATTTCAAAATAAACATAAACGATCAAAATACAAAATTATTGATTACTGACAATTGCAGAGGGAAATTTATACGTAACCCAATAGTATTCACCATAAGATACTTGCATTGTCACCAATAACTCAAAAGACCTCCGAATAAATACATTTTAGATACTCACCGTAAGGTATCATTATTTATCGAATGTATATATATTTTGATCAAATATGAAACCCAAAACACACTTAACCGATAACCAATCCATGCAAGCATCTATAAACAACTTAAATTTAATGCATTTTTATTTAGGATCGAGTATGAATAGACTACATAGATTTGCATTTGAAAATAAAATATTCTATCCCTATTTAACCTTAGGCTAAAATTCGCAGTCAAACTGGCATCAATTCATCTGATACATCAATGTATTCAATGTAATACGGAATATGGCAGCACCAAAAAGATTAAGAGAAGATATTGATTCTCATCAGATAGGAATATTACTTCTATCTAACGAGAAGAACAATAAAAAAACTACATAGAAAGGAACTGCGCTCTGCGTCTTATAATTCCTTCCATAGGCAAAACGGGAGAGTGCGGCGTATGAAGCGATTCTGCCAGTAGCGAATCTCCAACTACAACTACTAACTACATCAATATATCCAATCCATTGACCCAATTTAACAACGACACAAATAACCTAAGATTACCCTCCCCTAATATAACTTTACAAATCTATACAGCCATTCACGCCCGACTTAAGTTTAACATTTATATAATTAATTTAACGAAAAACAAAAAAATCATGATAAAAACTTAAAGAACAAAAAATAAATAAATGGAAATGATTTTACATAAATAAGAAAAAAAATACATCAAATAACACTATTAATAAAGAATTTAGTTTGGTCAGATAGGATTCTATTTGTAACAATTAAATACTAGGAAAGTTTAAAATTTAAAGTTCTTAGTGTTTTCAAATTAATATTGTTCATTATATTTTATAAAGTTCTTACGGTTTTAGAAATGTTCATCTTTTACAGTTGCTTGCCGTTTAAAATCCAGCGTTAAATTTCCCGATGATCCTGTGGTCCTCTGAATATAAGAAAAGCGATGTTTCATTTTTCCATTTTATAACAACTGAAGGGATTGAACGTGCATCTTTTTCAATCCCTTCTCCTTCACTTCCGCACTAACACATATCTGTCACATCGTAAATAATCAATAATCACTAATTAATAATTTCCAAATTTTCCTTTTATACGTATTCAAGGATTGACTTGGCATTATGTCATCGATGTGATGATCCTTTCGCTGAGGTCCGATTTCCCGATGGATTTCTTTCATTGGCTATTTGTTTTTATTGTTTTCCTATTGACCGATGTTTTTACATTTAAATGCCCAAGGCTGGTTTACATTTAACTAATTAACAATCATTTCCATTTCTGATTAATTTCTGTGTTTTTCAAGATTAAAGATATATTTTTATCTCTAAATCTTTTTAAGTTTTTGTTTTTAAAATACCTTTTCTATTTTTAATACAGTTTTATTTTAATAATTTTTTTTTTATCTGTGCGATTTAATATATATGAGTTTAAGATGATATTTAGTTTCAATTTTTAATTCTTAAATAAAATTTTTAAATGCGAACTTTTTAATTTACTTTCATGTTTAATAAATATAAAAAAAAAACAATGTAACGAACGTCTGTGCTCGTTACAAT